>NQII01003397.1:180840-241534 GCA_002778355.1 Clitarchus hookeri | reverse complement strand
ATATATAAAACGCAATAAGAATATATACAATTTTTTTTTCATTAAAATGTTTTGAATTTACCATTAATAGATAAATAAACACATATCCATCGCCTTGCATCTTATTTCAAAGTGTGTTATTCTCGCATAAGGAATGTCATCAGAAGGCGGTGGCTCTTATTTCCGTTAGTCGAAAGTTAAAGTTTGCAAAATAGTTGATGGTTGGACGTATAGAAAAAAAAAATTGCCCTGCTATAGGTTGAAGACCACGTGGCCGCCGGATGGACGGGTGATTGACTGATGCGACAGACGGTTGTGAGTTTAGCTTCAAACGTATAAAAGTCGCATAGAGACTGTGTATATGCTGTTCACGGTTAACAGAGCACTTCTGCCACCAACCTTTGAAAAATTTCACTGCCTCTACTTGCATAAATTTTAACGGCCACACTGACTGACATGTGCCCAATAAATTTGTAAATACGGATGAGAATTAGTTAAATTTCTTAACGTTGAGTTAAAAGTGTTTCATAAATTTTTACGAATACTGAAACTATTTATTTTACTTTCTGTTTTTAGTACATCTAAACGCATGAATTAACAAATTTTTAAAACATGAAATTTTAAAATAATTTCAAATTGTTGACTTTGCCAACGCACGAATAAAGTGTTGACGCTCATGACAATGTTAATTTTACATATGGTGGAATAATACAAAATACGCATACAAGTAGATCATAGGCAGTGGCTTTTAAAAGTGTTCATTTTGTTGTGAACTGACTACAATGTGAAAATAAAAAGAACTACTCCACATGAGACTCAATTTGAGGTATTTAAAGTCTATGATTTTCTCGCAGTGTAATTATTTTATTGATAACTGAAATTTTTTTGGACCGTTTATTTGTCTCTTAAATTTAAATTATATTATGATTCGTTTTACAAACACGAAACAAACTCCATGAACTTTCTTTGCAAAAAATATTTTTCGACAAATATTTTTTCATACTAGATCATTCATACGCCGTATTTCATTCTGAAAATTAAAATTGAGTTTTTCACTTTTTGTACAAATATCTGCGAGTCAGATCATAAAAAAAGATTTTTAGGATATGTTTTCTTTTGTAAAACTTCACCCATAAAATCATGTATCGCAGTCCGCATAGAAGCGATATTTTCACACACGAGCATAAACGGTTTGAACAAGAATATCTGAAAACTATCAGTAGTTAATTCACCATACTCAGCGTCCACAATTGTGTACTTAACACACGGGAATGTTAGTTTGTGTGTACTGTACTATGCGAGCACAGTGTAGATAACAATACAGATTTTAAATAGCTGCTTATTAAGCGAACTCCAGCCGCACACGCAACCAAAATGGCGTCACTAGCCGGAAACATGTGTCAGAACGCCGTTCGCCAATCAGCACCTCGTAACTTGTCAGCCAATGGCCCAGCCAATAGGGTACATTTCGCAGCACGTGGTAGCCAATCAGACCTTCGCACAACCAATCAGAGAATGAGTACAAACTTAAGCGTGTGATTCGGGTTTTAATTTTCAAATTTATATATAATATCACAAATATTTCTAAACTTATTAAACTTATCATCTTAATCTATATCCCGTTCATGTGAAACGTATTAAAAATATTTCTCTTCTATCATTTGGTTTTATATTGCACCATTTTTGCCCATACAGGCAATTTGCCTTTAAAAGCCATTTTCATTGTTTTGATCAGCAGAAATTTTCAAGTTATAAGTTCTGTTAAACTTATTTAATATATTCATCGCATTTTGCTACCTGAGTGCAAGACAATGTAGGACAAGAAAGTCGTAGTGAACAGAATGATGAAGCGATGAGATGCGAGAATAAGCAAGTAATGTTCTTGTCCCACATAAAAGGGACCAACCCGCCGTTTCGTCTCTATGTATTTATTCTCTCTGTGACGCGAGCCACAATGACCAAAGATCTTCCCCGTGGTAACCAATTCGTAAACCGTTCTATGTTACGAATGGTTTATGTTACAAGAGCCGAGAAAGAAACGTACCTATCATTGATTGTGGTAACGGAACAAGCACTATGTCGGTTGAATAAATTTTTTAACTTACGTTTTTACTTTGGAAATAATTACCAAGTGGCCGGAGTTCAATCCTCGGACGGTTCACTCCGAATTTTCGCAAGTGGGAATCGTTCCGAACGATGCCGCTGGTCGGCGAGTTTTCTCGGGGATCTGCCGTTTCCCCCGCCTTTTTATTCTGGCGCTGCTCCATACTCATCTCACTTCATCCTCATCGGCTCGATGTTAAGAGCCACACAAATCTCTTTACTCACTCACTCACCAATTGGCAGGCGTCATTGGGGTATGCAACGTGTTCAACAGGCGTTGCGATTTCCCGCCTTGCAGTGATGTACCTTTGGTAGCATATCTGTCAGGCGCCACTCTCGTAAAACACGCTTTGTGGCGTCCAAACGTGCGACTACCATGTTCAGAAAAGTTAAAAGTTACGAGTTTACTTCATGCTGTTATGCACAATAAGGCTAAGCACAATTGTAACTTCAGGGCGTTCTAGGACTCCAAACCCCAAGATAACCGAATGAGTCTTGCCTATATTTTGACACGAATCATCGCTATTCTGGTATCTTCGTCTCGTGATTATAAAAACTCAGCTTACAAGGTCATAAGGAATCCGTACGTTTTCTATTTCATAAACGCAGTCTTCTCTGTATAACAGCACGCAGGTTGTCTATTTACAAAAGGAATCTAGAGTAAACAAACAGATATTGTTAAGTGGTAAAAATTAAACTGTTGTAAAAAATAATGCACTCTGGATCTCGATGAGATGGACTGAATTTGTACGTTTGCCCATGAAGGTACAGCAATTTTTAGGGCGTAAAATATTTGGAAGTAATTTTGGTTACTTTTATTTTGTAATTTTTAAAAACATTGATGTCAGTGCGTAAACGCATTTAAATAATTTTAAGATAGTATTTTTTCCTTATTGTACTAATTTTCGATTAATTAAAAACTTACATTCACTTCAGCAGGAAAATTTAACACATAAATTCGTGTAATGGCTATAATTCATGCTTTAACCAAGTAGAATTGCGAAAATAAAAATAGTGTTACAATAAAGTTAATTTTTCCTGTAATTCTTATCCAAAATCCATTCCAACATCCGTTAGAGTTACTAAGGATATAAATATTGCTTTCAAATGGTGCGTTCATGTGTAGCGCCGTATTTCCTAATTTTTTGTTGTCGAAATTGTGATACTCGTTTCAAAAATAACAACTTGTAAATTATTTGACCGATTTCAATAATTTAATTATGCTAATGTGTGTTTTGACAGTAAAAATGTTAGAAAATTGTATATCACAGATTCCACCAAAAATTTTAAAACAGGAAAATAGTTTTAACAAATTTACAAATGGCCTTAAACTTTTGACAGGTAATGTAATATGTATAAAGAAAAAAAACCAAATTATTTGCTATACAACATCAAGACTTCGAACTATTTTACGTAATACGCTGCCAACTTATTGCGAGCCTACGCGCACTACGGTAGCATATGTGCAGATTACGGGCAGTGCTTTTTCTTAACGGTTGATTTCAAAAGTGATTACTTTACTACGAACAGTCTTTACTAGCATTGCCGGCGATCACATGGCCGTAGCGCCACTTGTAGAATCATTAATACTGAAATGAGATGGGAATTGCCTACGTTCAGCGTGAACCGGGTCTTACGGAATCACGAAATCGGTCGCTGCGCGGCTTGCATTCGCTCTCTGCATCATGCTCTCTGCGCCGCGTAGTTCGCTGCAGTAGGCATCCCGGGACGGAATGCACGTGCCGGAAGTCGAAGGCGCCCTTCGTGCTGGCGTTATTCGCGCGCACATACTCGACCCCTGCACGACCTCTTCCGAGAATAGAGGCCCGAGATAGGGACGAGAATTGAAACCCGCGCGTGAGAGCACACATAACCGCTGGCTTATGATCAACTCCCATATCTGCCTCCTGCAGCTGCATATAAACATTCTGCGTCGTATGGGAGATGCATAGCGGCTGTGCCAAAATTCACGCTCGCCGCCGACGTCGTGATGGTCCTGGATGAAATTGTAGGTGATTACCGTGTAGGAAATAGCCACCCTCCGGAACGTTACGAGCACAATCGAGTTACAATAACCTACGACGGGCTTCATCTTTCTTGCAGTTATTTTATAACGTGGTGTCGTACATTAGGCTGTAAATAAAGTTATAAACATATGGCAGGGAAAAATACTCCGCACACATAATTTAAAAAATTAAAGATAAAAATAAAATATCAAAAAATTAATACATTCTGAACTACGATATAACGACAAATATGTAAGTAACAAACTTTTGTCTTATTTTACCTCCAGTACTCAGCATAGCCAGACTGGGTTACTGAATATCTTATAAGATTTTATATCTCGAATTTCACGTGGGATTCATGTGACAGTGGGGGCGAAATTTGGGACGCCCTGTATATATGATACACGCATATTAGCCGAGAACAAACTTGTCACCTCCCAATGAGTCAACAACACTAACCACACGGAAAATATTCTTTACTACACTTGTAAAGACCACTACGCAGTCTGAACCAGTAACCAGAGTGGAGCAGGGAAAAACTGTATGTATTGCGGCCACTCACGAGAGAGCAGCAAGACACGCACCACACACGTGCTGTGACGTCAACTGCACTACTACGTTTAAGTGGCCAATGTGGGAACTAGCAAACTATTAGGTATATCACAGAGAAAAACACAGCTTACCTTGCAACAGTTCACCACACGCCGCTGATTACGATCATGGGTTCTGTTGTATTACTGTACCAAGGGCCTTACTCGCCTTAGACGAGAAATAAAATAGAAAATATAATCAACAATGAAAGTAAAATAAATATCAAAGAATATATGGTTAACAGCTTATGTCCTGGAAGGAATGTAATGGTGAATAAAGTTACTGCGAGCACTTATTCAATATAATTACATTAATTACTGCAAAAATGTAAGCAACAGAGGAGAGATAGTTGATTATTTAAATAGAGAAATGGAACAAATAAAATACAACAAAATAATGATATATACACTGAAGAGCCAAAAAAACTGGTATAGGCGTGCGTATGCAAATAACACAGGTATAGAACCAATCAGAGTAACGCGATGCGGTTGGAAGCGCCTATATAAAACAACAAGCGTCTGGCAAAGTTGCTAGATCGGTTACTGCTGCTACAATGGCAGGTTATCAAGATTTAAATGAGTTTGAACGTGGTGTTATAGTCGGCGCACGAGAGATGGGACATAGTATCTCCGAGGTAGCGATAAAATTTGGATTTTCGCGTACGACCATTTCACGAGTGTACCGTGAATATCGGGAATCCGATAAAACATCAAATCTTTGACATCGCTGCGGCCGGAAAAAGATAGCTAAAGAATGGGACAAACGACGACTGACGAGAATCATTAAACGTGAGAGACGTGTAACCCTTTCTCAAATTGGCGCAGATTTCAATGCCTCCTGCATATCTTCAGACATTAGTCGAGTCCATGCTACGTCGTCTTGCGGCACTTCTGCGAGCTCGCGGGGGCCCTATATGACATTAGGCAGGTGTACCAGTTTTTTTGGTTCTTCAGTGTATAATACATGTCTGATATCAACAATATTTACTTTAAACCACTAGGCTTTACAGTTTTTTCAATAGGTTATGAATTAAAATGATATTTTAGTAACCACATACGGGTATTACGTACTAATATACTAGATTAGATAGCTCAGTCTGAATATAAGCAGTGTACATCCCGATTTTTAGCAAAATAAATTCCTGAGTACTTGTGCTTACTACTGTGACAGGAGGAGCCTCTATCATGTAATAAATTAAGCTCTTTACTTTAGAACAAGGAAGACTGTATGCTTATATCAAACTGGCTTGACGGTTGACAGCGATGACGCAGACTGAGAACATATAGCTAACAATAAACGCCACACAAGCCCATACGACATGCGTTTCCTAGCAAATATAAGATAAGTTATACAGGAGAATATCCCGACTGACTTTGCGATGGGATTCTATTTGCTATAGTCTGTCCACGGTATCTTCACATTTTTCAAACTGAAACCTTCGAAAAATCACCCTGTCTATGACACGTGCGGTTGTTTCCTAAACCAATTATATATCTCAAGTGTTTTATACTTCCGTCAACATTAACGAGCCATCTTTCTTTGTAAAACGAAAATTTCAACTATGCCTTATCTATAAACTATAATATTTATTTCATAGGTAATTAAAAACAGAGAGGAAAGAGGTAAACTGGTGATGGCAAGTAACAAAGAGTTATTATGTAAAATATTATTTAATAAGGATTTGGTGAGTTATGTTTTACAGTAAACCTTTCTTACTGACACATTTACAATCGCAGGGAAATCTTTTGGAAACACATTTCATTCTATATAAAAAGGAGTATTTATATTTGATTGTTTCTCGAGCACACAAGTATGGTAAGTCGACCTTTCTTTGGCTTTTTCTTTCAAAAATTTTAATTGCTTGTTTTCATATGACGGAAGGATATATATTGAGCAGCCTGACATAAGAATTTTAGCAGGGATTCCTAACTAGTTGGAAGTTACCACGAATAAACTGTAATTTCTATGCTGGTAGTTTATCTTAATAACAACTTATAATAAATGAAAATAAGCATTCCCTTTACGTCGTAAGTAGAAAGATTTGGCCGACTTTGGCATAAGGGCGTGGGGCATTGGAGAACCGGAGCTGTTCATGCTCTGTCATTCCTGGTCCCCCGGCGGCCATATTGTCAACCATGTTGGACGTCGGTGACCTTGACCCGGTGACCTTTGATCTTGAAAACCCATAAAATCCCAAAAAATATTTAAAAATTTGTACTAAAAATTAAAAACAATGTATTTAACAGTTTATTAAAAAAAATTTAGTATAAAAAAGTTATAAAAAAAACTCACTTTTCCGAAAGTCCCCTCAGCACCACGCCCAGCAGACGACTGACCACCCTACCCCCACCAACACCTATTACTCATGCTCGCTCGAACCCTCCTCTTCCCCTTAACCATAACTCCCTTAGCCATTGCTCATTCCGTCGTATGCAGCCCCCTTTCCAACTACGTCATCGATTCGTGTATGGCTGATCGATCAACAGCTACATAGCAAGGTAAGCAAACAGTGAACCTTGTGTATAGCTATATTCACATATAAATGTTGGGGATATAATTGAAATATATATTTTTATGTTTCATTGTACCCATACGGCAGTGTGAGTATTCCTTTTTCCTGTAGCTGTCTCTTATCTGTCCACGTCAGAGCCAATTTATTTATGTATTCTGAAAATAATTCATGTTTGTGCGATCGTATACTGTGTACATTTATCCTCATCGTACGGTGCTGCTCCAAAAGAGAGAAGAAATCTTCAAATTTAATTTCATTTTCCACTACGCATTTATGGACTCCTTTCGACCTTTTCTTAATTTTTTCACGGTCTTGTAAGAATATAATTTTGCTCGGAGACCTACGAATTCGGTCATGATGTCCCCGCCACACCCATATTTGAATTTATCAGCGACTTCCTGTTTTTTTTTTGCCGAAAAGCACTTGTGGTTCGTGGGATAGCCGCTTGTGTCGAACTCTGCAGAGAACTGTGCGTCCGATACCATGTCCTCGTAAAAGTCCCGGGTTCGAACCTGATACAGTAACGAGTCGGTGTCTGTATACAGGAGCTCGATGTTTTCGCCATACCGGGCCTTCACCACGACATAGTGGAACCTGAACATTTAATGTATTTGAGAGGTCGAGCACTGTCAACCCTGCGTATATGGGTTTGTCGAACAAATGGCTTAGAGCTGGAGGTGGATCAGGGATACATTTTCGTCATAAATTGACCCTGTCAAGAAATGTAGGGTTTGACACGAGTTTTTTCAGTCATTTCTCATTACATACCAATTCTGTGTTTTGGAGTTTTCTTTTATTTTCCATTTATTTGTCGAAAGTTGCATTGTTGGCCATTTAAAAAAAAATCTTTTCCGAAATCGTTGGTGGCTGCCCGACATTTTGCAGTATTTAAATCTACGCAAGGTTTCAGCCGTGCAGTCTGTTCAAATTGGAGCACGCGGTGAATTTTCGTCACCTTCAATCCATGTTCGAGAGCCTGTTTTAAGTTGCAGAAATGAACGATGTAATGTTTCTTGTCTTCCAGGTTCGTTCGGAGCTTTGACTGTTTCGAGCCATGGCGGGCACTGGTTGACGGTAAGAAATGGTGAATCACGGTGTTCGACGTGCAGGGTGGCGGAGTACTCAATATCCACCTCTAGGATGTAACCCGTCACCCCGTCGTCAGGCGCGGACATTACGTCGATATTGTGTCGGCCCATTTGAAATGGCGTGTTGGTAAAGGTAGCGACTTGGCCCAGCCGTACAGGTTGTTTGCATCGAGGTACTGCAGGAAGGTGGAAGGCTTGCTTGGATCGTAGGTTACCGGCGCGTAGGTGTTGTTCGCCACCGCATGTCGCTTACCGCACTGGGCCGCGCCACCACGGATCCCTTCATTGACGAGCATGTGCATTTCGTAGTCGGTTACAAGATCCAGCCACGCAACATGGTGTGCTGATGTAATGTGCACAGTCCTATCGATATGTAGAAATACACACATTTCTGACATTTTCAAAAACATCTGACAGAATTAGCACGTCCATCTTCAAGTACAATTCTGAATATTCCTTTAGACTGGTACAGACAAACTCTTGCCATACCTTCTGGGCGTAGGCGTATTCTTTGTCGCTGATAACAGAGCTCGTCAGCCTGTTGTAAAAAATCGTCTTTCGGAGGCAGCTGCTGCTCGTCCAGCTTCTCCCATAATTGAAAATATTCAAGTCCAAGCTAGCTTAATTAAGAAGAATATAACTCCTTGTTAGGGTATCCGTGGTTAGAACTATGCGGAAAATCAGTTCTCACTTGATTTCAATGTGGCGACTGAAAAATGCTCAATGAATAAAATTTAATTTCGTCTTTGTGCTCGAAGATGTTTAGTTTTTCAAACTTATCTGAAATTCCAAATCTCGTAACAGTTTAGACTTTCTTGTAGACGCTGCTTCTCGGCTGGGCATGCTCCTGATAGCAACTAATCATCTGCTTCAGGGCTTTCCTAGTTAGGCTCACGGGCCTATAAGTGCATAGCAAAAGTTCGTATAGTACACTACATACATGACGCAGTCGGTCAAATTAATTACAGGGGTACTCAAACTGCGGCCCGCGGGCCCATTCTTTGTGGTCCGCGCTCACCGGCTTCAGTAGATACAAGTTACCAAATTATTATTTTTAGGCCCTAAAAATAAGAATTTGGTAACTTTTATCTACTGAATCCGGCGAGAGTGGGCCACAAAGAATGGGCCCGCGGGCCGCAGTTTGAGTACCCCTGGATTAAACTATCTGTAAACAGGAGGGGGGTCGACCATACAGACTGCTTTTTTTATGGAAACAGCGTCGTGTCTTCGTCCCCGTCTTGTCGGGACGGCCTGTTCACAGATGCGAACTCGATCAATATACTAATTATTAAATAAAAATCCAACCATTTGGGCCAGCGTCCTGCCTGGTAAAATCAAAATGGCTAAAAAATTCATGTTAATTATATTCACTTGAACGCATTACAAAATTACAGCCTTTCACGAGAGGGCTTTGTCAAAAATCATTAATCTTGCCCCACGTTGCTACGACAACTAACAACAAACTTATCTCAGTCCACGGCCTTCGTAGACATAAAAAATATTCAGCAGTTTAGAATGACGTATAAATACAATCTAATAATAAAGTGAAATTCTGACTGAAACTAAATTATCTGAAGAGTATGACACAATAAATAAAATTATTACTGCTGATTACAAATCACGTCCTTGATAATAAACAAATATTATATACAACATGCAAGTAAATTTAACGTGGTAAATACTTCAAAATTGATATTTTTAAAACGTTGTAACTACATATTTAATAGTTTATGTTATTTTATTTAACTAACCCATGATACAAATTCTAAACTTGTTATGGTAAATAATTTTAAATGTAAAATGTTTTTTAAATATTGAAATAGGGAAGCTTAATTTTTTTTACAGCTGTGACTCAAAGAAATGGGAAAAAACATAAAAAATAATCACAAAGTCAGTGATTATTTTATTCTGTTCGTTTAAATACGCGTAACATATATTTCGTCGTCCAGTTTATATGTTTAGGTATTTATTTCCTAGTCTTTTTCAATTTACACATTATGTTATTCTGACTCCGTAGATAAAATTATCAAATTTTAGTTATCAAGTACGGTCTTTCGGCCTCAGTCGGGAATACAGTTTTCTGACTCACCAACTCCTCCTACACTTCTCTCCAGACATTTATGTGTGTCCTTCACCATAGGTTAACTCTCACACACATGAGGCATTTATAGCACACTTGAGAAAACACACGTGACTGTAAAAATGAAATACATGTTTTAGACAATTTCTGAAATTTTGTCATGTTATTTGGTCGAACAGATAGGAAAATACATTTTGCTTTAAATAAAATTTACCGCGCTGGAGCCAGTTTAAGTGTCCTTGGAGAACATTTCAAGGAATTTTGTATCATTTAGTGTCAAGAGTGAGATCCTGAGTAAGGATAAATAAATCAAATTTTAAAAACACTACTTTTTTTTTTCGTGCGCTTTTTAGCACTCGTGAGTTGAAATGTTGTCACTTTTTGGTTGTTTTACTGAAAATATGCAATAAGCTTGAAATTTGGAATTAATATTGTTTCTGTTTCGCGAAACTAAAGTCTTCAAGCAATATAAGTGTGTAAAATAGAATTAATAAGTGTGTATATGAAGCAAAGCAAAACGGATTGATAGACATTAGGTATATAATTATATTAGGACGTAGTGTTCAAAATATGCAAATATATAAAAAAACCTTACATTACTAGAATTATTTTTTCCTTTATCTTAAAACACTCTAATACGATAAAGACGACATACTGGACCCAAGGAAAGGACATTCTGGATTATAACCCACTAAAATGAAACGATAAATAAATGTTATAATAATCATACTTAATATAAGCGTACTCGACCTCTACAAAGTTTGTTTGTGAAACCAAATACGCGATGCTCGAATTATACCAGATAATTTCGGCTAGGACATTAAAAATATTGAATAGTTAAAAAGTGTACGTAATTTTATTGCGCAAAATATTGGCAGGAAACGGTGTCTTTAAAATTGTTTGTTGCTTCCAGCACAGAACAAGAGGCTCACTTTAGAGCACAATCAAATAAAAAACAAATTAAAATTCGTTTCACGGGCCAGTAAATATTTTTTCTTTACAATTAAAGGTTTTAAAGGGTGTGACATATTCTTTTGTAAGGCTGCCTGCCAATGCCAAAGCCTTCATTACACGATGCACAACAAGTGCATAGTTCCTAACATGAGTTATGCGAGTGTTGGCGTGAATTTGGAGCACCGCAAACTTTCTGAGGAATGGAGGTCAGCCAGGCCTTCAAACCACTTCAAGTCTTGCCAAGGTTCTGTGCCGGGAATAGAACCCAGACTCCCCAGGTGAGAAACAACATCGATACCCGCTGCACGACAAAGGTCGACACTACATCTTTATCCTAAAGGAATCTGTTCCGTAGTAGTGCAGATATCGACTGCTTCTTTTTTTTTTTTTTGACACATTTTAGAGAACGGCACATGACGTCTCCTGAAATCAACAAAATTTTATAGGTTATGTAGTATCGTCATGACGTCCGCGTTCTTGGAATGGCGTAGTATTTCATCGGTAGCAATTTTAATCAAGTTGAATTCGGCGTGATATTACGTCCGCAACGCTCAAAGAGTAAATCACTAAAATAAAAAAAATAGTTTGATAACTTATTATATTACGCGGGAAAGAACATTTGACTTGGACACTGTCATCTGGGTGTTATTTTGGCTCATGTTGTACAGCACATCGCGCGTGTCTGGTATATCGTGGACTAACAAGACAATGATAAGTGGGATTTCAGAGAGCAGCAGAATATTAGTGCTCGTGAAGTTGTGGACTTTTAGATTGTCTTGGATGTCTGTAAATCTGTACCGGTCCCGGTGTTGGCATATTTGCGCGTATAAAATATTCACTGCCTCGTTCGATAGGGGATTGCGGTGGCACAGCGGCCAAGAATACTCGCAGTGCGTGGTTTTAAATAGCGTTGTTACGGCCATAAAATACAGTATTTCCAACTTCTGTGGTTATGTTGCGAATCTAGGTTGTATGACGTTTCTAACATATGTGGTTATGCAATGTGTGTTTCGGCCATGCGATAGTACTAACATATGTAATTATTTTGTATGGCCGTTCTAACGACTGTGTTTCTATGGTGTAACTGTTCGGTTATGTCTGTGTTTCGAACGTATGTTGGTCCTCAGTTGTGTGTTTACCTTTAGTGGCTGTTCTAGCATATGGCATTTATGGATTATGTGGCGTTGTTTATTCTCTTATCTGGCAGTTCTGTATTCTGTGTTTCTAACGCATGTGTAGTCCGCATCTCATTTCACCTTCACTGGCTCTTCAGACCTCGCTGTTAAGGGGATATCACCCTTACATCTTGGATATCCTTTTGTTTCACCGGAGTTTAATTTTCAGATCAAACGTTTGTCGTATGTCTAACCGTAATAAAGATTAGCTCATTATTTATTCTTTTCTGGTATCGTGTGAGAAAATTAAGAGTTAAATTCAGTCCATTCTGATTTCAAGAATTCTGTAAAGTAGGTCTGTATGTAATAAAAAGGTTTATAATTGTAATATTAAATGTAAACATTAGGTTTAAATAAATATAAATAACCTCAAAATGGCAAGGATACCGTCACCTTAAGTGCAAACCATAATCTCTCAACAACGCCATTCAATCGAAGCTTCAATGCTCGTTATACTCCATTAACGGTTACTTCAACTTTTCTGAAGCCCTGCCGAATTTGCACTTTCAGGATATTCCTCCGCCTCATATAAACAAAGCTTAGATAATTATACCAGAATGCCAACGCACCGCATTCGTGCGCACTCAGTGTAATAATATTTTGCATAAGAACTATTTCTTATTAGGCATTACCAACACACCTATTTTGTCACTGTCGTTATCCATATTAGTTATAAATTGGAAATATATAATTTATATATAAATTATAAGTAAAATTTAATTTAAAAAAAAATAAGGCACTCTTATGTTAACAAAATTATTATAAAACTCTTGAGGTATATGAGGTATTTGGGAAACAGCCAAACACGTCACACATGGGGCAGTGTTTTTAAAAGGTTCGATTCAGAAAGTGTGAAGAAACCGCGAGTAGACTAAATCCGTTGGTCCACGCCAACGACAATGCGTGCACGTGGCTGAAGGATACGAAAAAATAGGCAGAAATAAAGAAACAAAAAAAAAATCTCATCAGCAAAAACGCTAGATTAGCAGTGACCTTTAAACATAATTATTTAGGGCGGCAGGGAGGAGCGTGAACTGTGTTATTGCCACGGGCGCCAAGGCAATTCCCACGCGGCGGAGCGCGAGCTGGCAGCTGCTTCCCTTCGTGCTGCTGCTCGCGCCAGGAACAGTCGCGCCTTTACGACCGGGGAGGCTTTCTAGCCTATGTTATCGCCACTATACGCTGCTCGCGGCGAGGTGTGCAATTCTCGAAATCAACATCTGCAAAATAAAATCACTTCCCGTAACCAGCGCACATTGGCATGCCGACTCCCAGTTAAGTTGGCAGCGAAGAAATGAAAGTAGTCCCAAGACTCAGGATTGTGGAATCACACAAAATAATTAAGTCAACATTAGCACAAGGCAGCAGGCATGCTCGCACTGATGTCCATATTAATCTTTAGTTATATTCGGAGTGGTGTGGTGAACAGATCATGCCCCGTGGGTTGGGGGGAGGGGGGGGGGCATAAAGTTTTTGTATTAATTGATTGTAGTGCTTTCAATCACCGTGCGTGTCTCGCCAGCAACTGTTACGTGCCCACCTTGCAATAAGAACTTTGGCCGTAAAGTTTGAAAGAAAGTGGTTGCAGGATGAAAATTTTGTTTCTGCGGAAACTGGTACTTTTAAAAAATTGTGGAATTATTGAACGTTTCTCGTTTTGTTTTACACTTTACAATTCCAAATACCTATCAGTGCAGACCTACCGCAGAAACCTAATATTTGTGACTGTTCTTAACTTTGTATTTCTAGCGCAATGTTTAAATTTATGAACAGTGAGGTAAGTGAGTCGTATTTTATTGAGCTATCAGTAAGAATTTGCTTTTTATGTTACACATTTACAATCGTATCAAATCCACAATTTCACTTGGTTGGCGCAGAAATAAAGCGATGAGACCCATGGCAATGATAATTTACGTACGGTGGAAGGATACAATGTAATAAGAAAAAACATAATATTCCAGGCACGGCTTTCAAAAGTGCTCAGTTACCGCGAACAGTCTATACCAGCTGCAGTGGATGAGGTCTCTCTTGGAACTTTCCATCGGCAGCCTGGCATATAGGTATCGCTGTGATCAACTCAACAGCCGCGCAACCAACAGCAGACGTTCGGCGCCTTAATTATTTCCGCCACAGATAAATAAATTACTTTAGGCCCTGCAACGAACAGTTTTTGACGTGGATACGTCTTTAAAATCATACCGGCACGTGGTACCTGGACAGAAACTGCGATGTGACGTTTGCAGGGTGAGCCGTCCTCACAATATGACTTCACGACTGATAGCACTATTGAAATTAACGTGGTACCGTTAGAGCGGGTATACGACTATGATGCGAGCATGACCTTGGGTTGGGGCTGCGCGTGCGCGAGGCCCGAGTGGGGGCCCGCGGCGACTGACGGGAATTTCGCGCATGAGCGAAAACTCCCAGGCAATTTATCTCGCGACTCCGATACGACAGGGCTCTGATTTTAGCGCCAAACGAGAGATTTTGTCCTGATATGTTGGTTCAAGCAATAAACACCAAATATCCATTTCGTTACTTTCATTTTATTCCCACATCGCAAAGGAAATATTACCCGCTAACGTAGACGTATACACGCAAAATCCACGGCCGTATCGTGGCACAGCTATGCGCAGATTTTTCGTTCTGCTCTATACATGTATAGGCTGTTCACGGTAAAGTGATCACTTTTAAAGCTCTTGCTACGTTTTACGCTCAAAATTTTTTAAATCCTTTAACCATCTTTTTAAAATAAATATTGCCATATAAGTAATAAACTCAATATGTATATTCCACCGCACTAGGAGCTTAACTTCTAAGGCTACAATAAAATATATTTATTGATTATTATTTCACATGACAGGGCTTTCAAAAGTGCTCACTTTACCGTGAATAGCCTATATAATTATAACGCTCTGTCTTGTATAAGGGCCAATTAAAAATATGATTTCGTTTGATGTTATCGGCAACAAGTGTTTATGAGACTGCGGAAATAAATAGTATCGTACACGAATGATGTCTCCCACCACGTGTGGAGCGTCTTGTTGTACGCTATTTTCTGCCTTGCATATTGCACTTAGATTATTAAATTTGCTTCATGTGTGGCGTCCCACATATGACCGATATGAGTGAAAGAGTTAACAATTTCAACACGTTACCCGTATGACACACAGGCAATCGTTTACCTTAAATTCCATAGTTTTTAAAACATTACACGTTCACATAATTTATATTATTTTGAAGACTCGTACGCAAGTAGCATAAGACGAGAAATCTGTCACTCAAAAATATCACAGGACTCAAAAACACCACTTGGCCACAAGACGTGGATGAGCATGATAAACTGATAAACACTATTTATTCGGTTCACTATTGTTATCAGTGTACGTGAATATGGCCACTTCCTTGAAAATAACGGGCCGTTAACAGCCATTCATTGTTTGGATAGCAAGCAATTCTATGTTTGTTTCATTCTGTCCTCCGTATAAATTTACGACACATGTGAAAGTTTGCATTTTCATTGTCCTCGTGGCTATAATCCATTCATGGACACTTTGCACTTTTCTGAAGCCCTGCTGAAGTCCTACTTCCAGAGTATTCCTCCGCCTCGTGCAAAAAATGCTTGACAAAGTATGCAAAATTACACCAAAGGGAGAACGCACCGAATTAATGCGCACTCAGACTAATACTATTTTTCCATAAGAACTATTAGGTATTAACAACACACATTTTTCTCCCTGCATTTATGCGTAATAATTATTAATAATATATGATATTTTACAGACAGAATATAAGTAGGAGTTCTATTTAATTAAAAATAAGGTACTTTTATATAAATATAATTATAAGAATTCTGTAATATGTGAAATTTTTAGGAAACAGCCAAACACGCCATACGGAGGATACTATTTCAAAGGTTTCATTCAAAACGAGGGAAGGAACAGCGAAAAGATTAATTCCGACTGTTACCTCAGAAATCTTATGCTTAGTTGGAAAGCAGATTAGAGGTTGTCTGGGAGGTAGGCTGCCTGCATCGCTGTCGTTCATGATGTGTCAACGGACAACCTGGTTCACGTTCTAGTCCTATTGCAACACCGTGTACAGCTGAGAAGTTATTGCGGACAAGTGTCCCACTGCCAAGTTATCGTGCCAAGTGGCGACGAAGTTGCCAGCCATCTAGCATTGCGTTGGTCGTTTACACATCTGACAGTTCTTCACGATACGTACGATGTCGTGGAGTAATGAGAAACTGACGGACACGCACCATACGTATGGTGAAATGTTGTTTAATACATCAGATCAACGTCGTTGATACCTGGAAAAGTTTCCAACCCGACGTTTACCAGATGCACGTCCATTCACGTCAATTCATCTGCATTTGCGTGAAACAGGAACTGTACCCTCAAGTTAATTACCACGATGTTGGCCGACCATAGACACTGAGCACAATATGTTGGACTATGTTGATGCTAACCCAAGTGCCAGCACTCCTGGAATTGCTAATGTACTGAACGCATCAGAGTCTACAGTCTGTCGCATTATACGGAGCGACAGGTTGCATGCATATCACTACTAGTACTAGTAGCAAAACTCACTACTAGTAAGTGCCGGCANACAGTCTGTCGCATTATACGGAGCGACAGGTTGCATGCATATCACTACTAGTACTAGTAGCAAAACTCACTACTAGTAAGTGCCGGCACTTCTATCCCGTGATCGGCCTTCTCGCATACAGCATTGCGAGCAGTTTCAAGGCCATATTAGGCGAGCCCCAGGTTTCTGTGCCACTGTGCTATTCACAGACAAAGTATCTTCATGATGCAAAGTGTCTTCAACATACACAACGAGCATGCCGTACGGGACTCCCACTTCCAACTTCCACCGCCTGTTTCTTTAAAAGTTTGGGTGGGTGTTATCAATGGGATACTGATTAGCCCACACATACTTCCCGCGCGGCTATTTGGAGTTTCCTATCGGCGCTTCTTGGACGATGACCTGCTACAACTACTTGAAAATGTACCACTGAATCTGCGTGACATGTGGTGCATGCACTATGGTGTACCACCAAACTTTAGTCGCACAGTAAGGCAGTACAAGAATGCGCGGTAGCCGGTGCGATGGACCGGTCCAAGTGTGTCAGAGGGATGGCATCCCAGATTAACGGACCTAAATCCGATCGACTTCTACTTGTGGGATCACTTGAAGACACATGTGTATGCAACTGAAAAGGACAATGTGGATGTTCTCTGGCAACATATTCAAGATGCATGCAATACGGTACGGGCTAATCCCAGTTTGTTGCAGCGTGTGCGCCAGTCATATGAGTGTGACATTCGTGTATTTGTAGAGATTGGAGTCTCAAACATCGAGCATGTGCTGTAGCCATGAAAATACATCGCATTCCACATAGAGCACCAATACTCGAAACTGATGTTGGTTTTCTTCGATAACCCCATTCCTACCACAAATTACTAATGGGTTATTCACCTGCATTTTGATAAGGACAAGGGCTAGCTTGTCAGTTGACACATAATGAACGACAGTTGTACAAGCTGCCTACCTCCTACGCAACCACTAATCTGTTTTCTAACTAAACAAGTGATGTTTGAAATAAGAGTTGGGATAAGCGGATACTACCAAGGTAACCTTTTTAAATTGATTTTTGCATGCTGTTTACTAACATGTCATGTCAAATTGCTTCAATCGGGGGGTTACAAAATTCAAAACAATAGGAGAGCGCCAGCCTCTATTTAATGTAATAAGACTTGTACTCTCTGTAACCTCATTTTCTGTGTTACCTACCTTCCATTTGCCTGCATGTTACGTTTATTTTCTTAATCGGAAGTAATTTCCAATTTATAGTAGCATAACACATTTCCAGACTCTATTTTCGGCGGGGTCTAGCACCATTAGAAATCACTGTTGACCCTAGGTCACATATGTTTCCCCATTTCCCCCCTAAGGAATCCGCTCACGCCGGGTTAGCATACATTAATGACTCACTCTATTCAACGTTGACCAGAATACTGACGCCTGCGGCGTCCCTATATTTTATTCGTCCATACCACGCTCTAACGAAGCTCGCAGGCGAACGACATCAATCAGGATTTAGGGCCTGGCAGCCGTGACGAAGGGAACAGCGCCAGATCGGCCCTACAAGACGACCATTTGCATGGGAAGGCGGACATGCGGGAGAATAGCGTCACGGTGTGGAATCAGGTGACAGCGGGAAGAACACGAAGGCAGCGGCCAGGGGGAGATCCCGAAGTATTCCCACAACGCCGAACAAACAACAAACCTCCAGCTAGAATAGAATGGCAGACGCCAGGCTCCGCGAGCAGGCAGGAACGGCGAGACGTATTTATGACCTCGCCAGGCTGTGCTTTGTCCCAGGCTTTCGACCACAATAAAAACCGAGAGAGCGTTTGGACGAACGCAACGAGAGGCCCCTTTCAATTATTTCCGCACGGACAGAACGGAGTGCTGAAACTGGTAAACCAGAACAAAACAGCAGACGCTGGACCCAAGTATGGAGCTGGAGTACACGCCCGCGGTTGATTACCCAGGGGGGCGGTCCGCGGCTACCTGGAGAAACCGGGGCAGTTTAATATGGCAATGAGGGCCTACAAAACCGGAGGAGTCCGAGGAAACATGGCAGTCGGCCGACGAGATTCCGGGAGGGAGGAGTGATTCCGCAGGAGACGAGAACGGCAGCCAGCCGCCATCAGACGCAGAGTCCTGCGTCGACCCGAGAAGGAGGGACGTCGAGACGAGTCACCGAGGCGCCCGTGACAGGACGAGAGCAGTTCCAGCTCACCGGACCTCATCTGCAAGAACAACTACCAGCACAGCAAGCCAGATAAGTACAGTCATCCAGCGAGTGTGAAGGACCTTTAGTAGTTATCCCGCAGTGTGAAGGATCTTTTAGAATCATCCAACAAGTGCGACGAAGATCCCCCACCCCCCTTTTACGACGCGAATTGTACGGAGCATACGTAGAAAAGGGAGGGAGTTGTCTCAAGGGCTCATGTATCAATTCACATGTTCATGCAACAATAAAACCTCGATTTGTGAAATATGAATTACCCTGCATTCATTCATTAGTGAATTAGAACATTAAACAACAGTGTCGAAGCATTCCTACGCCCGATCACTGAGGACTAGTATTTTCACAACCGCGGAGTGCCCACAGAACAGATTACAACACCTACGTCCAAACCTCAGCTTTGGCAGGTGTCAATACATGTGCCAAACTCCGGAAGGTAATTTATTCTTAAAAATAAGGCAAGGTATACATTGACAACCACTATCGTGTTGTGAATATTAAGGGTGTTGTGTGGCATTGAAAATCAAAGTTTGAAATGCATGCATATAAACATTTCAGGAAGTACTTGTGATGGAGCGACNTGTTGTGTGGCATTGAAAATCAAAGTTTGAAATGCATGCATATAAACATTTCAGGAAGTACTTGTGATGGAGCGACCAAAGTCTGAATCGTGTTTCATGAAACGGAGATTGTAAATCTGTTAAAATGTGGTTTGTCAAATCGTCCTCCTTCATTGCTTAGGTATGGGTGGTCACCCAATTTTCGCAGGTAATTTTAAAACTCTAGACGGTAATGAAAAATTCAAGGCAAATTATTACTCACCATGGAAAAATGAAGACAAAATGTTCTCTTGTACAAACTCGCTCTGGTAAACCGTTTTCGAGAAAACGACACTCAAATTTTGAAGGTGCGGTGTAGCCCTGCGAGGGTAGGCAACATATTCGTACACACNTGTTGTGTGGCATTGAAAATCAAAGTTTGAAATGCATGCATATAAACATTTCAGGAAGTACTTGTGATGGAGCGACGAAAGTCTGAATCGTGTTTCATGAAACGGAGATTGTAAATCTGTTAAAATGTGGTTTGTCAAATCGTCCTCCTTCATTGCTTAGGTATGGGTGGTCACCCAATTTTCGCAGGTAATTTTAAAACTCTAGACGGTAATGAAAAATTAAAGGCAAATTATTACTCACCATGGAAAAATGAAGACAAAATGTTCTCTTGTACAAACTCGCTCTGGTAAACCTTTTTCGAGAAAACGACACTCAAATTTTGAAGGTGCGGTGTAGCCCTGCGAGGGTAGGCAACATATTCGTACACACNGTTTTCGAGAAAACGACACTCAAATTTTGAAGGTGCGGTGTAGCCCTGCGAGGGTAGGCAACATATTCGTACACACGCTACGCTATGTGGATGAAGTACTGGTTAATTTTAGGGAGGACAAACGTAGAGAATAAGGAACGGAGTGCTAATAGGGGCAATACATCACACATGTGTACGTAGTATATAATAGAGCAAAGCACGTCTTCATCAAATGCCGCCAATCGCCTTGTCCATGATGCTCCAGCATTCGGCCACGTCACTATTGTTGAGCCTTGATTCAGCAATCTCTGATGGAGCAATGCAAATGTCACACAAGAGGGTTGACGACACGCTGGATAGTGCAGTCGGTACAGTTCCGCTGCTTGTATTGCATTCTTATTGGCTGCTCCGTACACGAGGTGCATGTTGGCTAGCTCCACTCGCGTAAAACGTTCAATATATCCACAACTAGCTGCAGACACATATTGACTTGCCAGCAACCAAGCTCTCCTCCACAGATGTACCGATTACATCCTCACCTGTTTCCTCAGTCACGTGCGTTGAGCGGGTGGTGGTAATGTTGCCTATCCTCGCAGGACTACCCCGCACCTTCAAAATTTTGAGTAGCGTTTTCTCAAAAATGGTTTACTGGGGTCAGTACTTTATTTCTTCATTTTTCCATGGAGAGAAATAATTTGCCTAGATTTTTTCATTACCACTTAGTGCTCCAAAATTACCTGCGAAAATTGGGTGACTACCTCTGCGTAAGCAATGGAGGGGGACGATTTGACCAACCACATTTTAACAGATATACAATCTCCGTTTCATGAAACACTACAGCTTTTTGTATCTCCATCTGAAGTACTTTCTGATATTTTTACATTCGTGGATTTCAAACTGCGATTTTCAGTGCCGCATATCTCCATTAATATTCATAACACTATTGTGTATATCAATGTATTCCTTACCATATTTTTCATAAGGAATCACCTCCCGGAGTTTGGCCCATGTATTTTGGTCAACGTTGTATATTATCTATACTGACGTTAGTTTTATGTACGTTTCTACAAGTTTTGTGTTATGTGTTCCTGAAATATTGCTATATCGAGTAGTACGTTGTTATGTGTAACGTGATGATTTAAATATGGGACACAAATATACGTATTATATTCCATAGGGACTGTTACTCCACTGAACACTCATGTACAATTAATCAAAAGGCATTTGAAACTAGAAATTGCATACACTCGTAGGAACGAGTGTATACTAATTAGGCGCTCTCACGTTGCTGGTAGAATATTCCATTCAGCCACAGCGTTAGTTCTCTCAGGAGTCGTGTTACCCTACTTTCCAGTAATTCTAATGACCTGCGTTTTATGTAAGACGGTATTATAGTCGCTTAAAACTAAACACACCAAACCAACAACGTTGTTGCAGGCAACGTTTTGCAAAACATCTTAAAAAAAAAAAATGAAATAAAGTGAAATTTAAATTATACGCTAAAGAAAGAGTATACAAGAGGAATAACATTTTAGTTTGAAGTACACGATTTAAACTACAAGAAATACATTTTCAAACGTAACAAATTTATTTTTATATACACGTGTTAACTATAATGTTCCTTGTTATTTTATGCGAAACGGAAAGAGAACAACAAGAGAAACAATCAAAAAATTTACTGGGGTCTGAACGAAGGAAAATTTGTGACAATTTCAAATTGCCCATTTGTGTACACAAATTTTGGAACACGGCGTATATAAATCCAACTATTACAAGTACTGGTAGAACAAGAGCGTATCGATTTTCACAGTACAACCAATTTAAACACACGTTTATGCCAACAATAGAAGGTTTAACTGGCTAGGGACATAGTATTCAATGAACGCCACCGTTAAAAATATTGTTACGCCTTGGCTATAGTTATCACAGGTCACACAAGGAGACCTCCAACATAACGTCCGCCTTGCTGCTTACCTTGGCACCCACTGCTGTTTGGCAGCCTGCACCGCTATGTTTGCGAGTTAGCACGTACAGTCGGGTACACATACGCTGGTCACATTAGCCGCAGATAGAAAAAATCAGCCTTACAACCGAGATCCTTGATTGGTCGCCTTCCTCCTCAATCTCTCACTTCCCCTGTACAAATATAGAATCGCGTTGGTGTAGTAGTCAGACCACTCGCCTCCGACCAAGGTGAACTGGGTTCGATTCCCGATGGGGTCACCTGGATTTTCGTATGTGTGAAACGTGGTGGACGTTGCTGTCAGCCAGCGGATTTTCTCTGGGCGCTCCCGTTTTTTCTCCCTCTTGCGTTCCGCTGCTGTTCCATTTCCACTCCATTTCACACTCACTGGCGCTAACCGCCGCTAAATGCAGATCAAAAACCTCTCAGTCAACCGTATAAACCTTGTGCAAGTAGGATCTTACCTGATAAATCGCATTCCATTCCCTCAACTCACCTTCGACCGGGATCCCTGCAACCTCCCACATGGGTCCCATAGAGCAGAGGTTTCCTGAGAGCAAAGAGTCTTACTTGGCCGACGCCTATCCCTACAGCATTCCCTGATTCTGACCACCTAACTTCCACCCATTCCCCTAAAATCCTCCTAACTGTTCGAACCGTGTAAGCAAGCATCCACGCAAACCTCGAAGAGCAGAATATTTTTGAGACCAGAAAGCCCTGATTAGCTATCATTTACCAACAACACGTCCCTCTGGTTAACATTTTCCCTCCTTTACAAATGACGTATCAAAAACGCATACAACAGAAGAATAAAAAAATATTGGTTCACCNTATCAAAAACGCATACAACAGAAGAATAAAAAAATATTGGTTCACCATTCCTTAGTTAGTACATTAGGTGAAATTTTGTCATATGGGCGTCTGTGAGAGCTAATTGCTCAGGAACTTGTAATATTTGTACTTTCCTTTTCATCCCTGTTGGTGTTCAAAATACTACACACGTCCTGACGATATGGACTCTTTCTCGCAGTACGGCGTCACAAGAATCCCCCAAACTCTTTCACGATNCCATTCCTTAGTTAGTACATTAGGTGAAATTTTGTCATATGGGCGTCTGTGAGAGCTAATTGCTCAGGAACTTGTAACATTTGTACTTTCCTTTTCATCCCTGTTGGTGTTCAAAATACTACACACGTCCTGACGATATGGACTCTTTCTCGCAGTACGGCGTCACAAGAATCCCCCAAACTCTTTCACGATTTTTTTTTCAAGCTGTTATGTTAATCATCGAGTGGGTAGGTTATTCAAGTTTTCTTCCGATGTGCGCACGTCATAACGTACTTCGCTATTCCAATTCTTATATTAACTGTATTCACCGCAGCATGTCTTCCTACATCAACCAGCGTAAATAAAAACGAGTCCTTAATTGCTCCAACAAATTAAAACTGACAAATACCTAGCTCATATACAGAGATACAATTATAAATGGAATTTGTCTTGAGCCTCAACATTTATACTGTTGTATAGTCATAAATGGATGTTACCTATACATGGCTCCGCAAAGATACCATCAGCGAATACGTACATAAGCTGGCCACAATTCATTTTCCATACAAAACCGTACAACCGTGAGACCTTGGGGCGAAGGGGTACTTCCTACAAAATTTTGGTAAAAAATTAATTTCATGATGGTGTCCATTGCCATGGAAGGAAAATAGTTAAATAAACACACACTTTTTAATATTAATTTTGTGTTTTGTTATCTTTTTATGCAAATCTAATAAAATATTAAATTAGAATTTAATATTTTATGCAAATATAATAAAATATTAAATATAAATTTAAATTTATTTTAAATATGCAGTTTTAATTCATCTGTATAGCGTAAGCAGTGTATTTTACTCAGAAAACAAAACTTTACTCAAGCAACATAATAAAGATTTAACATTGCATTTTATTAGACATAAATATTTAGTTTAAAAAATTTCTTTTTTTCTTTTGTCTCTTAACACTATGTTCCCGCTTTCTTACACTACTAAATTAAATTTAATTTCACTGTTGGGAAGACAATATGAATATCAAAAATTAATAAATATAAATTAACTAACTGCCTTCGTTTAATGAACTCTTATTAAAAATAAGTTACACTATATCCTGTCTGATAACTCGGTGATATTGTTAGCCTTATAACCATGGATATAGACTCGATTAACGCCCACATGGTTGAGAACTCACGGAAGTAATAAAGTTATCGTTATATAGAATATGTTCTAATTTTTCGTTTGATTGAAATACATTGTATCGTATATTTATATCCTTTACTATCTCACGAATAAGTTGACATCAATCATGACATACGACTCTTTACAATTCACTTACACTTTTTTTTAATTGTGCATTAATACATGTTTTAAAATTATATAATTGCAGTAAACAATACATTACCTCAAATGAACACCTTACAATAAACCTGTTCCGTAAATCTGCCACGTAAAAAATATATATTTTTTTGCATTATGAGCACCAAGCCTGTTACATCATGTGGTGGCAAACCTGCCTTATACTAGGAAGTTCACGGGTTCGATCTACCCTATCTGGCTGCACTGGGGGTGTTTCTTAGAAGTAATTTTCTATTTCCATTCCACACTGGTGGAGATCGTTGATATCAAACTTTACAGCTCTCACACACTAGATTAGAATCGTAGCATCGATGCCAAAATTAAATTAACATTACTTACCATATTATAATTTCTACTGCGAGGAAAGTTTGGGGAAAGTATATTATTTTAGAATTTTAATGGCAATTATAATTTGATCATACTTGGAATTAAATTAACCTTTTCTATTGTCTACACTAATTAGAAACTAGAACATACAAACTCCAAAATTTATAGAAGCACATCAGCAAAAATAAAAGAGAAAACTACAAAAATAAAACTAAAATTAATATATTATAATTATTAGTTCCTGTGAAATGGTGAAGTTTGTGTTCGCTTTTTTGTCCCATTTATAATTTTGGCTTTTTGTCTTGTTTCCATTTGTGCTGTTCTTCGTGGCTTTGGTTCTTTTCTTGTCTGTGATATTTTGTGTGCTGTTTTTTGTTTCATGTATGATTTTGGCTGTTTGTGCCATGTTATAATGTCCTCTCTATTTTCTTGTCACATATTATCAGACCAAGTTATTACTTATTCAGACAAATGTATGTTTATTCTTTTAGCTTTTGTTCAATTTGTGTTGATATTTTTTTTATTAACTTTAGTGCTTACAAAGTGCATTGTTTTGAATTTATCGAAAAATCGTCAGTATATCAAAATTATAATTGATTTACTAATGAAACATATGTTGGCTTAATATAAAACTTATTTTATAAAAAAAATAATTAAGAATGGAGACGGGGTCGTCGAGAACCGTGTATACCAATAAGTCATACTTCTGTGGCGATGGCAGATCGATAATCGTTCGCACGATTAAATTTATAATTTACGGGTGCCAAGTAATCAAGTAGTTTGTAGCCCACTTATTGTCTTTGAATTCCTGGGTGACTTAAAACACAAACTTTTTTTTTGTAGAATTGTGGTAGTTATTTTTCTAATTTTGAATGACAGCCATTTTGAAACCTTTTAAAGTATTATTACGTGTTACTAGTCTGCATCGCTTCCCTTGCCCTGTACCACTCGAGCGAGCGAAGGGGTGTGTGAAGACCACGCTAAAGAACCCGAGAGCACGCGGAGGATTTCAAAGGCATGCCGCCGCGCGTACCGCTATTACGATACGCCTTCTGTGACTCGTGCCACTCCTGACTTTCAGCGGATTGTATTTCTGGGGTTATCTTCGAAAGAACGTTCTGATCATTGCCGTAGCCTCTCTTAGCAAGACTTGGGGTGCGGTGAACCTGCTATATCGGGCCGGCGAGACTGCTTATCCCGCGACGGGCCTCCGAGCCGACGGTTGAGAGTTTGGAGGATTGTGCGACCTTAAGCGACTGGCGTGCAAAGACAAGCGAAGCGACGAGCCAGCAGAGCGACGATTGGCGCTGAAAGTGACCAGCGTGAGTGAAGTCTGCGGACTGCGAGCATCGGTGCAGTGAAGGGAGAGAGAGAGAGAAAGAGAGAGACACCTGGCGGGCGGGACTATTGAGCTGCATGCGTGAGAAACAAACATTTCGAATCATGGAAACAGACAGACTGCATATGCGTAAATATCAAGAGTTAATGAAGTAACTTGAGGTATGCAAGCCCCACTGTTGAAGACAAATTAACTTGACGTAGGCTTGTCTAGGTCCCACAGTTGTGGCGCCAAATTAACTTGAGGTATGTAGGCCTCACAGTTGGGAAGCCAAATTAACTTGACGTGGGCTTGTCTAGGCCCCACAGTTGTGCGCCAAATTAACTTGACGCATGTACCGCCACTGTAAAAGACAGGGCGGCTTATACGGTCAAAGTTAATGCCCCTCCAGGCCCTGACTATTAGGTGCGTGGAGGGTAGGTTGCCGGTTTAGTAATAATGTTGGCTAAGACTGTGGTATTTGGAAGTACGAATATATATTGTCTCATATGTCTTTTCACAAATACACAGTATCGGAACTTCTGAGGTGCGGTACTGTCATATTGTGTCTACTCGAATGTACTGGGTGAATTACTTCGTGAGGGCTGGGGCTTCTGTGACGGCGATTTGCATACTTAACTCAGCGGTGATTGCGAGTAGGCCGTCATCTGGGTTGGCGTTCNTGAAGTGACTGTAACCAATATAAAGACGTTAATAAGGACTTTAATTAGAATTGAGAGAGACATCGATTGTTGTGCGCACTGATAGTAACAAGAATAATAGTAGCGATAAGGTAGTTTGATGTTGTAAATAATAGCAGTGTGAATAAATTAAAAGTCAAATTTAGTTATTATTTTTAATTAAGACCTCGATCCCCTACAAACTCGGATACGCCCCTCTGACGTCTCGTAAAAGTATTTTTGTTATCAGAGTCAGGATACATTTTTTACACATCTTATAATCAAATTTCGGAAGCAATAGGAAAAGTTCCACNTTTTTGTTATCAGAGTCAGGATACATTTTTTACACATCTTATAATCAAATTTCGGAAGCAATAGGAAAAGTTCCACAAGATGCAGACAGAGGACAAACAACAGTCATGTATGTAATAAAGTTTCGAAACATCAACATGTGTTTGGTGTCTATCATATTATCGATGCATGTAGAAATGTGTTTACACCGAAATGAAAATATTACATAACGCTAACATAGCGTTACCGCCATAATTTTGGTGATATGTGCCCCACACATTCGGACCTTCCAAACTGTTGATGCACCAAGTTTTCATAGTACGTGCCATATCAGTCTCCTGGCTAAGAACTCGTATCTACAGCCTGAGATCTTTGGGGTTCTGGATGTTTGAACCAGACAGTACATACCATGCAATCCATTATAATTTATTAAGGCAACACAAGCAGCGTTCTCNATGTGTTTACACCGAAATGAAAATATTACATAACGCTAACATAGCGTTACCGCCATAATTTTGGTGATATGTGCCCCACACATTCGGACCTTCCAAACTGCTGATGCACTAAGTTTTCATAGTACGTGCCATATCAGTCTCCTGGCTAAGAACTCGTATCTACAGCCTGAGATCTTTGGGGTTCTGGATGTTTGAACCAGACAGTACATACCATGCAATCCATTATAATTTATTAAGGCAACAGAAGCAGCGTTCTCGTGTCTTAATTTAACGCACGGTACTTGAAACCAGGACTCACTGCTGGCACGCTGACAAGACTGAAGTTCCTCAGTTGGAACTCGAGCTTAGAAGACGCGGACACCTTCGCGGTGTGCGGAGTTTCCCCTGTGTTTTCCTATTTGATCTAATCCATCATAGCCAGGCTGCTCCATTGCTCCTTCATGTTGACCAAGAATGACAGGTTATGCCCCTAAGGCATTGCAATCCGCTCCAATCGCCGCTAGCTTTCGTGCCACCTATGATCTTTGAAGTTTATACTTGCACAGTTAGAAGCAATGCGCAGCCTTCTGATTCTATTTTTCCGTAAAACAGAAAGATATTATTACAATTTCTCAAATTCAGTGTGCTTAGCAAGGTTCTATAAGGGGATAAAGGTCTTAATTAAATAAAAGAGTTAATAAGAGTTTCCTACTTTATTTATAACTACTACAAAAGAAAATACTCTCGACTTAATATCTCACAATAAATGGCCATCACTTGCTATTTACAGTTAATCAATTTAACCAATACAATTCACAATAACCTAAAAGAAAATAAAGTAATTAAATAACTAAAATCAGTCCCAATAAACAGTGTATCAAACACTGTACTATTGTATTGCATTATTTTACTAATCAAATGCCCATGTTTGACAGTTCCACAATTTACAACATAGTTCATATCATACATTCATACAGTCCTTATTCCCCCAGCCTGGAATGTTCTTGAGTGCTCCGAGGACCCCAATGCACAGTAGTGCACACGTTGATTACAGTCTATTCGTGGTTTATTCACACTTTTTGAATCACACATTTGAAAAATCACCCCATGTATGACATGCGTGGTTTTATAGATTGGCCATTTATCATAACAGTTTTAAACTTGTTATAACATAAAATACATTATGTTTGTTTACATTGAACTTTTACTTTTACTTTATCTACGAATTATAATATTTAGTTTAATATTAATATGAATAAAGACAGGGAATAAATAGGCGTGTTAGCAATGACTAGTAAGAAATAGTTATTATGCTAAATATTATCACACTGTGTGTTCACGAACGAGGTGCGCTGTTCCTTTGATATAATTTTCTATATTTGGTTAAACTTTGTTTGCACGGGGCGGAAGAATATCGCGTAAGTAGAACTTTGACAGGGCTCCAGAAAAGTTGGAAGTAACCGTGAATGGACTATACCACGCCCTCTCGTTCGTACACACCGCACAAACATTCGTATTCCGTCGTTGCGCATCACACGTCCGCCATCGCCCATCCTCTCCGCTGATGACCCAGATTCGCCCGATTATCGCAATTCAGCCATATGGCTAGCACAAAAATTGACTGCTCTCCTGCTGCGGAGGGAGTGGGGAGGTTATAGTGTCGATGGCTCTGGTCCAAAATCTTCTCCACATGTCGGGTTGCGCTGAGGTTGGAGATTCTAATCGATGTGTTGCTTTCAGAGGAATTTTGTAAGGATACAGTTTGAAAATTATATTTTTAAGGGATTCGTTTAGGTAGAAATTGTCCTGTATGTTTGCCACTTTATTTTTCTTAAGGAACCTCCTCACGAAGTTTGCCGGTCGAATTCAGACCCATCTTGTATACTATCCTGAAGAATTATTGCTATTTTTATGACAGTAAAATTATTTTATAACTGTCAGAGTTTTAAATATTATATCGCCTTGGCAGGACGCCCACAGCCTCGCCGTTTGCAAGACCATGGCTCACAAAAATAGTGGCAGCATTCGACAGCCTGGAAGTTGAGCAACACTTCCGAGTACACACCACGAAGAGCAGCCGATAAAGCCGGCATACCACATAGAAGATTCCGTGCAAGCCTGCATGGCCGCTTATATGGATGGTTCTATGGAATATTTGACCATCTGCTGGCCGTTTTCAAGGATGTTTTCGTAATTGGTCATGTGCAATTTTCGATGGAAGGTCTCCTACAAGGTTGAAAGTTTAGCCAATCCGAGGGAGAGAGGTAGTGTCATTTTATTTATTTAATTTTGAGAAAGGGCGATTAGGACTATTAAACACGAATAAATAGTACATATTATACAACCACGACAATGTTTACTGATTCTAAAATACACATAAGTTTCAGTCATAACAACAAAACGATAAGGCTCTGTGCATCAACGCATAATGCTAACGTCGTGAGAGGAGATTGTTCCTGAACCACAGTTTCAAAAGTAAAATCATAAAAATGCACTCATCTTTACTTGGATAACTTCTAGCATGCAGGCTCGGGTAGCAGGTCTCGTGGAAGCCTCCACCCGATCTCGTACGGAAAATTCTATCGTGGCATACAGGTTTAAGCGTGTACAGGGAATATGGAGTAGAGTGCGCATATCAGCTGCACAATAACCACTCTCCGTGCGCCAAGGTTGGACTAATTTCCCCAAAAGCACTAACAAAACCAACGTCGATAGGATTTGATGTTAGAGCACTGTTTATGTAAATAACTGCTTTGAGATGTTTGTACACGTCATCTGTTCTACTTTTATGCAAACAGAATATAGTTCAAGTATTTTATTCATATAGAAGGGTGCACTGAGAGAAAGGTTTGTTCCAGCTAACAACATATTTGTTTGTATAGGGCTAAAAAATATATTTAGTTGCTCCTACAAAATATTTTGTTGAGCAAACAAAATTTGAAAAGCAACAAAACTGATTTTGTTCATCTAACGAAATACAAGCTTGAATAAACAAAACGTATGTGTTGGACCAAAATAAATCAAGGTATACTCGAAACAAAATATTTTGTTGAATCAACTGTATATATTTGTCTGGTCACTAATTTGATTGATTTCGTTCGGAAATACAGCTCAAGAGTATGTCTGCATTTTTTTGTATTAATTAGGATAGTAACAGTGTTTTTTGGTGCGCTAATTGCCGCTTAATCGTGTAAACATCCCAGTAAAACAAGTTCAACAGGAAACTAAAAAAATAAAGCTGTAAAACGTGAAATATTTATTTTCGCCCATTGTTGAGTATTTGAAATGTATGTATTTATAAACAGTACAAATTGATCAGAAGTCACGTTAGCTGATGCTAATACAGCGTAGCGCTCGGGTGGAGGGATGTTAGCTCGAATCTTGGTCCGGCTTCCAATATATATATATTTTTATTTTAACCGAAACTGTTTAATGTACGTAGAGCCAAATACATTTTTTATTGCAGCAACCAAATATTTCTGTGGGCAACCAAACAGGAACAAAAAAATTATTTGATCTCAACAACATAATATTTTATTGCGCCTATACAAACATTTAATTGGGTTGGTCAAACAAATTTTGTTTGATTGAATGAAACCTTTTTTCTCATTGTGCGCATGTAAAAATTCAAATCTAAACAGATACGTCCATTACTGCTGACTGTGTGATTTTGACAGTTAAATTGGCGACGAGTGAGTCAATGCTGATTGCATGCGCAATATATGAAAATCGGTCTACCTTATCTTTAGTTTGTAGCTGGGGAAGTGTGGCATATTTATAGGCAGAATGCTCATGTAAAGCCCTTGTCACACTGTCAAATTTTCGCCTTAAAATATACTTGACAGTAAAATTTGAAGACGAAATACGTCCACCAGAATTTTCCATTCAACAAATTGTATCAAATATTATTTATTGGATGTATTTGAAAATGTTGCACACTGTGAAATTTTTTTTTGCAGGAAACATCTAGTCTGATTTTCATTTAAAAGTCGTTTTCAGAGTGAGGTACTGTTGTTGTGTTTCAGTGTAGTCCATTACAGGAAGTAATGTAACGGTTATTCTGATTCATTTTCAATCCTTTATTAAATTGCAATTTTATTCATCNCACACTGTGAAATTTTTTTTTGCAGGAAACATCTAGTCTGATTTTCATTTAAAAGTCGTTTTCAGAGTGAGGTACTGGCTGTTGTGTTTCAGTGTAGTCCATTACAGGAAGTAATGTAACGGTTATTCTGATTCATTTTCAATCCTTTATTAAATTGCAATTTTATTCATTAGATATATTTCCTGCACAATGAAATTGAATGACTCTGAGCTATTGTGAATTGATCGCTTCCAATAGTATTCATGCTCAAAGAGCTTCTATATAAAAATCAATTATCCTTATAACCTTATTTCGTTTCCATCAATTGATCTCTATTTGAAATTTTTATGAAGTCAGAAACGGCCATTTTTGTTATGCATGATTATAATAGGCCAAGTCCATCAAACTTAAAAAAAAAAAATTAGAACCCGTCCAATTGTGAAAATGTTTGATATAAACTAGAGCCATCCAACTTTTCCAGACAAAAATTGGCGGCGATAATGGCGTTTCAGTGAGTTACAACCTTCCAACATTATTTGACCAAACTTATTGGAAGAAGTCTGATGGAAAAATTTGTCAGTGTGATAGGGACTTAAGATAAGTACCAAGAGTTGCCAAGTGTGTGTATGTTTATAGAGGTTCATGTTTAAAACTGATATTATGAAATGTTTACAACGGCCAGAAGTAGTAAAAATGCAGCTTGTAATAAACAATGAAAGTGGGAAAAGCGCCGCCCATGTGCATATTGAAGAGAATACAGTTCTAGTAGGAAAATGGCAATTCGGGCATAAGGCTACGGAGGACAGGCGCCAGGTGCCGGGGAAAATTTCTCTTTTTTTCCTTTTCCCCCTTAAAAATTCCCCTTTTTCCTCGAAATTAATTATTTTCCATTTAAAAGTTTTTCCCCTTAAAATTTATTCTTTTTCCCCCTAAAATTTCCGTTTTCCCCCCTCAAAAAGCACTGATCCCCCTTTTGCAAAAAACGATCCATTTGGACGGATCGGAGGGATCGTTTTCGAGGGCAGAACAGTAGCGGCCATATTGATTTTATAGCCATAGGTTATGTCAAATCGAAAATCTGTATTTATTATCCAATTATAAAAATAATTATTTAATTAAAAATTATTTATTTTTTATTTTATACCGAAATTTTACATAGAGTATTGTGGAAACATGCAAAAGTCTCTCATTCAGTTTCTATATTTCCAGTCTCCTCTCCTGAAGTTTAATTATTACACGAGGTCAGAGTTTGCACATTATTCACTGCCTCGACTGTTTTATATGCGTAAGTATACTACTAGGATTTTTTTTTAAATGTGACTAAACCATGTCCACCATGCAAGTAGCGACCCGATGCACGAGTTTGTTACAATCATAATATGGATCAGCATCTACCAACACTTTTATAGACATAGTTGTTTATGGTTTTCAAACCAATAGATTGAAACTTGAAACTTGGAATATTCGAGACCAACTCGGGCGATAAACAGTCTTATTAACAGTGCTCTTCTTGACCATCAGTCCGTCAATCGTCCAATCATTCTCTCAATCTTTCGCAATCTTTCCATCAGTCTTTCTATCTTTCCATAAATTTTTCGCAATCCTCCGCAATCCTAACCAATCCTCAGCTATATTTCCAGCAATCTTCCAATCTTTCCATCAATATTTTGCAATCTTTCCATTAGACTTTCACAATCTTTCCATTAATTTTTCACAATATTTCCATTAATCTTACAAACTTTTCACCAATATTTCACAATCTTTCCATCAATCTTTCGCAATCTTTCTACAAATCTCGCAATCTTCGCCAATCCTCACCACTCCTCACCAATCTTTCCACATATCTTCCAATATTTAAATAAATATTTAGCAATCTTTCCATCAATATTTACAATGTCTCCATCAATCTTCCAATCTGTCAATGAATCTTCCGCAATATGTCCATCAATATTCCAATATATTCATCAATCTTTCGCAATATTTCCATCAATTTTTACCAATATTTTCATAATTTTTTCGCAAACATCCTCAATCCTAATCAATCCTTCGATCAATCCCAATCCTTCGATCGATCCTTCAATCAATCATTCGGTTTGTTCTCTGTCCCCACCCATACATACGAGTTTAGAAATTACATTCATTCACCAACTGTCTCCGAATTTGTACATGTTGACAGAATTAATGTTTGTATGCAATCCCCTATCCATGAATATTTATACTTAGTCTTCATTAATAATCTATATGCGGATCTTTACCTTTATGTAAAGTTGACGTTTACCTTAGTATAATAGTTGAGTGCTCATAGCACCACTTTACAGTTATGAGGGATAAAATGATACAACACAGAAAAATTAAAACATGATAATTTTATTTTTTTAAATGTTATGCTTATTTTTCTACATTAAAATTTCAGAAGAAAGCAGTTTAACGCATCATGCGACATAACCCCTAACCTTAAATTCACTAATGATAGAAGATATCTCGTTAATGTGCGATAAATCGTTACCTTGTTGTAAAGCGATCAAATAGCTGAGACTATAAACAATTTCATTTGGGTATTCAGGAAATATTTAGCGAGTGTTCTCAGTGTCTTCTATTTTCTGCATGCCGCTCATTGCAGAAAATGTGGTCGAGAAGTGTGTCAGAGCAGCCAGAAATTAACCATCGTCTTCAGCATCAAAACTACATTCATATTCATTTTAATTTATGTTGTCTTCATGGTCATCTTCATCTCCTGTTTTGTAGTCTATATTATATTTACTTTTCTTTGTAAGAGTCTCATGGTCATCATCAGTATTTAGAGCTGATACCCATTTTATTTTGAAGTTCATCGACTTCACGCGAAAGTCATGCAAGTGAACATTTTACACAAACCGACTATACTGCACTCATTCCATCTTTGGCATTAACTGTCTCATCATAATCGCCTGTAGAATCAGTACCCATCGATGCAACAAGAGGTATTGGTGACATCACTTGCTGGTTCCCATTAGACGAACCCTTGCAGATATTGATGTGTTACTAAAATATATAGCCTTGCATAAACTGTATGTGGCCATTGTCGTAATGTTTCATCATACGAAATGACTATTCGTGCATGTAATTCTCTTCATGTTGCCGAGCATTTTGACCAAAAGTAAAAACTCGATCGTAGAATCGAAACTGACGACAATCAGGTGGCGATGATGCAGGTCGTGGCTCCAAGATAGTTGAGGTCAAAGGCAGACCTTCGTACTCGCAATTCATCTTCACTGTACAGCGAGAGAATGCTTCCAAACCGATGTTAACTTCTCAACATCAACTAAGGTATCAGCATGCATCACTGTCCATAACTACATGCCTATATGCTACAGCATAGGCTGTTCACGGTTATGTAAGCACTTTTGAAATCAACCTTTGAAAAATGTCACTGCTCCTTTCTGCGTTTATTTTAGCGGGCACACTAGACCGTCATGCACCCAGTAAAGTTTGTAAAGATTAAAAAAAATAGTCCTATGTCGTAACGTTGGACTAGAACTGTTAGGTAAACATCTGTGTACACTGAAATTACTTATTTTGTTTTCTATATACATTAATGCACGTAAGTGTAAGAATTATCACATTTGTAAAATATTTACTTACCTAATAACGGTACAGTTTTACTTGACCGACGGATGAATAAAGTGATCAAGCCCATGGCAATGTTAATTTTATGTATTGCGGAAGAATACACAATATGCATGAAAGTAGACAGTAAGAAAGGCTTCCTTTAGCATGAACAGTCTTTACACACTGGCATGCTAGCTCCAAGTTAATTTACTAGCGATTTAACAAAAATAGTTATTTGGCTCAATGCTGCGTTGGGAGTGTAATATGTAAATTCATGGCCAATGAAGTCAGTGTTTGTTGTATATACAAAAGAGCACTAATTAGTATACAATTAACACTTTTACTTTCATAACAAATTACATGGTTTTTACTTAGATGACGCATTAATAAAGTGAGACGTTCCACGGAAATGTTAATCTTACGTGTAGCGGAATAATCGTAATGAAAATAAAAGTAGATCTAGGCAGGGCTTACAAAAGTGATAATTTAACCTTGAAGTGCGTATATAAACGATTACTTATTTTTTTTGGCGTAACTGTTTTAAAAAGAATCGAACACAGATTTTTCATACTGTATTTATAATAATTTAAAAGGAAATTGAATATCTGTTACACTTAACGAAAATAGTTGTATGTAATTTTGCAGTATTCTGTTTTTTTAACAGATACTTTAAATTTAATGGGTTTCGTTTGATTTTTCAGAAAAAAAAATGTCTAATTTTTGAAAACGAAATTTTTTTGGATAGTGCTTATTGAATTCGCTTCGGGTTTTAACGTAAATTGAAGAGTTTCTTATATTAAAGTGGAAATAAGGCGATCGGAAATGTTGGTCAATTACAGGAACCTGTCGCACGTTTAACACTTGTCGCGAATCATTACCGACTGCAATTTTGGAAGAAGATGACGAGGTAATTTCCTCTGACGTTTCAGACGTAAACACGCGGGTTACGGTGCAAATATTCTCGTCGCAGCTTGTCGACGCTCAAGTTACTGCCAGGCAGCTGCCAAAACACAAACACGTCGTGGGAGGCCGACACGGGTGCATCCAGTTTTATACGAACCCCCGGGCCAGTCAGCCGCGCGTACCAATCGGTCCTCGTTTATTAAGGCGCCTGTCTACGTTACCTTGCGATTTCTCCGCTTTTACGGCCCATATCCAATGAAGTTATAATGACGACACAGACGGGACAATCAAGTGCTTCATCGCAGTTACGCGCTAGGCGCTAAACAGGCGTGCATGGCTTTTGATATTGCTACGTGCAGCTATGGGACTTTACAACCATTAAAAGGCCAAATTTATTTTAGATTTTAACGACGTATTATGGTTTTATAGTGTTAAAGAGTCAATTTTTTTTCTTTGATTTTGAGGACAGTTTATGGATTCGTAACACGATGTCGATGTTTCTTAGCGCCAATGTGAAACGTTTAACACACGATCTTAATCCATACGAAGTTTAATTTCAGCTTATGTGTTTCTTCAAGTCACTGTAGTGACATGTTGCATATTTTTTTTGAAATCCGACACTTGTTTCGCCTTGAGTAAGGATTTAAGTTATAACTAATTTGAGTTTAGATTTTATATCAAAAATCCAAATTGAAAAAAGGGCGAACCACATAAAATTAAAAAAAAAAAAAAAAAAATTCCTCGTGTAATTTTGATAGCGTGGCCAATTATTTTGGCTTATAGCCTAACGTACTAGTTTTATTCAATTTAGAGATGTGTATATGTGAGTGAATAGTATATTTTATATGCATATACATATATTATATAAATGTGTACTTTTATGGAATTACCTTTATGTTTTTTTTTAATTTGTACCTTTGTCATACATTTTTGAATTTTGTTTTACATATCACAACAAAAAATTCTTTATTAAGCTACAAATGTAGAAACCCATTATAGACACTTGGACGCTTCAAAGTGGCAACCAAATAATTTTACCAGTGGAATTTCTGAAACAAAATACAGTTTAGGACCCTCTAACATCTCCGTAGATATTCACGTGGAATATTTGAAGACTTAGCATTGACAAGTGCAGTGGGGAACTGATGAGCGAGTTCATGGGACTGCGTGCCAAAATGTAGTTATACGAGTATATGTGGTGGTAAAGTAGCCAAGAAGGCACAAGGAGTCCAGAAAACAAGTCTGAAAAATAAAATTACATTTGAAGATTACAAAAGAGTCTTGAAGCAGCAGTAAGTCGTGCGTATAACAAAAAATATTGGTACACTTGCCTAATATCGTGCAGGGCCACCGCGAGCACGCAGAAGTGCCGCAAGACGACGTGGCATGGACTCGACTAATGTCTGAAGGTATGCAGGAGGCAATTCACACCATGATTCCCGCAGGGCAGTCCACAAATCCATAGGAGTGCGAGGCAATGTAGATCTCTTCTGAACAGCACGTCGCATGGCATCCCATATATGCTCAATAATATTCATGTATGGTGATTTAGGTGGCCAATGGAAGTGTTTAAAGTCAGAAGAGTGTTCCTGGAGCCACTCGGTAGCAACTCTCGACGTGTGGGGTGTCGCATTGTCCTGCTGGAATTGTCCACGTCCGTCGGAATGCACAATGGACATGAATGGGTGCAGGTGATTGGACAGGATGTTTACGTATCTGTCACCTGTCAGAGTCGTATCTAGACGTATCAGTGGTCCCATTTCACGCCAACTGCACATGCCGCCATACCATGACAGAGCCTCTACAAGCTTGAACAGTCCCCTGTTGACATGTAGGGTCCATGAAGTCATGAGGATGTCTCCATACCCGTACACGTCCATCCACCCGATACAATTGGAAACGAGACTCGTCAGACCAGGCAACGTGTTTCCAGTCATCAACAGTCCAATGGCGGTGTTGGCGGGCCCAGGCGAGGCGTAAATATTTGTGTCGTGCAGTCAACAATGGTACACGAGCGGGCCTTCGGCTCCGAAAGCCCATATCAATGATGGTCCGTTTAATAGCTCGCACGCTGGCACTTGTTGATGCCCCAGCATTGAAATCGGCACCAATTTGAGAAAGGGTTGCACGTCTGTCACGTTTAATGATTCTCGTCAGTCGTCGTTTGTCCCGTTCGTTCACGATCTTTTTCCGGCCACAGCGATGTAGAAGATTTGATGTTTTACCGGATTCCCGATATTCGCGGTACACTCGTGAAATGGTCGTACGCTAAAATCCAAATTTTATCCCTACCTTGGAGATGCTATGTCCCATCTCTCGTGCGCCAACTGTAACACCCCGTTCAAATTCACTTAAATCTTGATAACCTGCCATTGTAGCAGCAGTAACTAATCTAGCAACTTTGCCAGACGCTTGTTGTCTTATATAGGCGCTGCCGACCGCATCGCGTTACTCTGATTGGTTCTATACCTCTGTTATTTGCATACGCACGCCTATACCAGTTTTTTTGGGCTCTCCAGTGTAAGATCATACCCCCACGAAGTTTACACCCAGTGCATGAACAAAGTCTCGCTTACATGGCAGACGACAAGAGACTGATATTGGATGGCAGAATACTGACAGAGCCATATGGATATAAGAATTTTAAAAAATGTTTCATACAGTATCATATGGTCATATTGGGTAGAAATTAAGAATAGAAGAAGACAAAAAGAGAAGAATAGAAGAAGAGAAGAAAATAAGAGAAGAAGATAAAATATGATAAGTGCATTAGTATTTCTATCCAATATAAGCATATGGTGTTGTATGTGTGTAAAATTTTGATTGATTTAGCTACCACTGATAGCACACACGCATGTATGGGTCCCGACACACTGCTACAGATGTCATCATGAGAGAGTGTGCCACCACCAGCAATTTTGAGTATAGATTGTTGCAACAAGTATTTCACTTCGGAGATTTTGCTTGTGCACTCCTGTACGGGGATTTGGGGCCACCACTTCTGTTTGGGCCTCTGACTTGCGTTTAAAGCTAATTCCTGGGGGTTCCAACCCTTATCCTTTACCGGGTTTTGGGGGTGAAAAATTTTTTAGTTGCTACATATTGGCCGATTGTAACCACTAGAGGCGATATTGTACTTACCCACCATATCTATTTACTTCTTATCTCACTTTTCTTTCTCTTTATCGACAATTACTTCGTTTACTTACTTTCTGCTGTTTTGTTTATTCTTGTTGTCTTTTCTGTCCAAGGTGTTTCTTTTGTCCTAGTTTGGTATAATTTTCGGTGTGTAACCTGCCTATACGGCTCATTCTTACAGCACCATGAAGATTTAAAATATTTGTTTTATATGTCTGTAGTACTGTTAGAGTGTCTGTATTGCTCCGTCCCCAGCCAGAGACCCGTGCGGATGATTGCTTTAGCAGCCATGCAGGTGGGAAAGTGGGAGGGCGAAGCCGAAAATTATACCAGTTCCAGACCGTAGGATAGATGAGCAGATCCAAACCGAAGGATAGATAACCAGTTCCAAAACCGAACTATGGATGGCTGACCGGCACAAGAAAAAGAAATGTCTTTATTGTAAGAAAAGTATATGTAAATAAAAACTGAATGATAAAAAATGTAATAAAAATGGTTTTTATTTCTAAGGTATACTTTTTCATAATATTTTCAAAAAAAAAAATATATATATATACTGAAAAGAATTATGACTATATGAAAAAATTGTTGTATGTCTACGACACTCTAAATAAATCTTATTGCTGGTCTATGTAAGTCCCGGATAGTAAAAAAAAAAAACTTATATAAAAATTATTACTATGCATTAGAATCATCACTACAAATTATTTATTCATCCCCCACACACGCACATTATTACTTCTTTTAAACCCTTCTTTCTGCACATGTCTCGATAAACGAGTGGGTTAGGGCATCTGCATTGCCAACCCAAGGTTCGGCATTTCAATACCGCCCTTCTCCAAACTATATATCGAGCTCTGCGAAAATTAAATAAAAAGCAGCGCCTCTAATGGCCAACTCTAGAACCAACATGGTGGCCGAGCGAGAGTAACACCAGCGCATTGTAGCTGCCATATTCATAAATAATATGGTGGTCGAACGACTGGTGTGCCACCTAGCAACAGTCGACGTTAACAAAATACAACTGGAAACAAGATGGTAGATGGCAGAAACAAGATGATGGATGAAAACAAGATGGAAGCTGTGCCATCACAGACCCCAGCCCTTGTCCTCGAATCGGTATAATGTATCTACTGGAAATGATTAGATATTTTTGATAATGTTGGTCATTTCGATATGGTTTAAAAGTAAGATAATTGCAGCGTCCAAATTCGCATGTGTATTGTCAATATATATTGTTGTTAAGATCAATTTATGAGTTTTTTTTATGTTCAACATAAGTGATTTTTCGTAATTGGTTTCCAGTCATTTTCGAGGGCGATATATCATATCGCTATCAAAGTGGTTTCCATGTATCGGAACGAAATAAACGAATGGATATCTCACCTCACCTGCGCTAGGTAGAAGGGAGTCTAAAATCGTTCAAGTGTAAATTTTTTTTTCTAAAGTTTTAGCTTATTACATTATTTTTCTCTGTGATACGAAATAACAGTGGCTGATACAAGGGGATTAAACGGGAGAAAATCCCCCCTTCTCACCAAGAACTTAATTTTGCTCCAGAAATTGTACGCAGTTTATTTATGTAAAGCATGGTAAAACAAGTAAGAAAGACGCTGGAAAAAAACTTTGCTCCTCGCCTAGAACTCGAGGTATTTTTAAGAAAATTTCTTAAAATATAGTCTGGCAACACTGACAGGTTTAATTAAAAAGCGAGCGGCAACATACACGACAGTTTGCGCGTAATTAATGTAAAAAATCTGCGGTGAGCAGATGTAGAGTAGCAGTGTTGTTTTTGTTTAATTTATTTGACGTGAGGCCAGCGTTGGTACAGCAAGTTGGGTGTCACACTTTGTGTCTGCAATGCTATTTCAGAGAGGACATTCTCGACAGTACTATTGCTAAGAAAATATTTTGAATTTTTGGCTATCTAATAAATTTATATATATTCATTTTGTATTTTAGTATTGAACAGTGGAGAAATATTGTGTTAAAATGTATTACATTGATAATGCATTTAACGTTAATAGTTGTAAGATTGTAAGTTTATGTATTATGTATACGGAAAAACAGAGTAAAAATATAAAATTGCCAAAATGTTTAATATTTTAATATTCTCTTTGGAGTTCGCTCCCCCCTCTCCCATCCAAAGCCTGACTCCTGGATCCACCCCTGCGCAACAATTGGCTGAAAATGCATGAAATGGTAGAAAATTGACTTTTCAAAAATTAAAAAAACTAACTTTATAAATTTTAAATGAATTTATTTTAAGTACAAATATCGAAATTATACAATATTTTGGTAGGATAAAGTTAAAAATAATTGTTTTTATTATTAGAATGCCATGAAATATATTTCTTCGCAATTTTGTATGACATTCGATTATATTTTAGTTTTAACTATTGGTATAAAATTTAACGCCAAAATAGCTATAAGTAAAATCGTTCCTGCAGGTGAATCAAGAGTCGAATTTCAAAGAAATTGAAATATGCAACTCCTGTGATATCAATAACCACACTATCAGAGACACAAGTGTTTGTCAGAATAACTTTTTGAAATTTTGTATGAAATCGGGACGTGGCTGTGTCAGGGACACGGCCGTGGGTTTTACGTGAATACCTCAGCGTTAGCGGGTTATATTTTCTTTGGGATATGGGAATAAACTAAAAATAACGGAATTGATAATTTACTTCCATGGATGAAGTCGACATTTGAAAACAAGATCTTGCGTTTGGCACCAAAATCATCGCGCTGGTACAACGGAGCCATGAGATATACCACCCGGAAATTTTCGCACACGCCCAAAATTGCCGTCAGTCGCGCGGGCCCCCACCCGCACCTTGCACGTGCGCCACGCCAACTCAACATAATATCATTGTAATGGTATACCCGATCGAAAAAGACGACAATTATTTCATTTTTTTTATTAGTCACGAAATTATAGTGTTGGAATGGATCATCCTGCAAATGGTACATCGCTTTTCCGTCCTGGCACGCCATGTGTCGGTCTGATTTCAAGGGCGTCGTCTGGCTGTATGTGTGTCTATGTCCAAGACCTAAAAGCCTCACAGCGCTAAGGGTGACCTAGGTATAGTCTATTCACGGTTATTCCTAACTTTTCTAAAAGCCCTGTTGAAGTTCTAATTTCAGGATATTTCTCCGCGTCATGCAAAGGGGCAGCACACCGCATTCGTATGCACAGACTTTAATAATAATTTCCATAAGAACTATATCTTACTAGGCATTACCAACACACATATTTCCTCCCTATTTGTATTCATATTAATTATAAATTAAATATTGCAATTTATAGGTAAGATATAATAACAAGTTCAAATTAACAAAACGTAAGAGACTTTTATTATAACGGAAGTACAAAACGCCTGTGATACATAAGTTGTTTAGGAAACAAAAAAACATATAATACATGGGGTGATTTTTTAAAGGTTTGATTAAAAATGTGTGAAAAAAAAACTGCGAATAGGCTATACGCGCAACACATGACTAAGGTTACTTCTACTCAGGTTGGGAAGATCAAAGTTACAAGTTTGGCAAACAAAATTTTTCGCCACTAGGTAAGCATTAGTGTCGCATGTGTACCAGTTTTTTTCTCTATTTTCTGTGTTAAAAACAGGGTAATTGCAATAAACATAAATCAAGTATAAAATAACTTCATAACCAAGTAAAATATTTATCTTCTATCATTCACGTAGATTAATATTTTATTTAAAAGTAACCTCTTTGGAACACTGCGCACCTAGCGGCAGGAATTTTCTCTATCTCAAACTCTTCCAAAAGAAATCTCGTTTTGATCCTAACCTGAGTATAATTAACCTTAAATTGGCTCATCGCCTCTCCGGGCAAGTCACTGAAATGGCGTGCAGTCGTTCTCTCGTAGACTTGCCTAGAGATTCTCAGCGGCAACCCTATCATTTCACCAGTCCATACCAATTTTAGACCTTTTTACTTACAACAAAATACGCACTAGGCGGAAATAAAAACAGAAGATACCTATACATAAACAGTCGCCGCTCAAAAATATTGAATTTTTTTTATAACAACTATACGACTGAAACTCTGCACTCTGTTTGGAGGCGCCCTTAAAAAATTATGACTCTTGAAGATTTTTAAGGGGTCAACCTACCTGGAGATATTTTCCGCGTTTGTGGTCGAGAAGCGCGCGTCAACTGTAACATCGTCGCTACGCGCAGGGCTCAGAATTTGCGTGCAGTTTCCTCGCCACACTGCGTCAACCTATGGGACTTCTAATGGTAACCCTACACTTTTGTTAGTGGAAAGTCTGTGGCAAGGTTCAATGCAGGTCCCTTGAGTATTTTTACATATATCTGAAGCGTATATTTTGAGATATAACGCTTTGAAAAATCCGTTTTTAGCTATGTTGGAGTGTACTGAAATCGTGTTTCTAGTGTGCATGGCGTCATGAAAGCACCCAACAGACTTTGTCTGAAATGCGTGCCATTTTCGTAGATCAACACAATGGACACGCGTTTAATAGCTTCGTTTCTTTGAGTTGAGTTGAGAGATTTGGGCGGTTCTTAACGAGGTCTTGAGAGCCGATGAGGGTGAAATGAGGCGAGAATGGAGCAGTGCCGGAATGCAAGGGCGAGGGAAACGGGAGATCGCCGAGTAATCCCGCCGACCAGAGGCATCGTCCGGCACGATGCCTACTTGCGAAAATCCGGGAGTGACCCGGCCGGGGATTGAACGCGGCTCGCCTTGGGAGGCGAACGGTCTAGCCGCTCAGCCACAGCGACCCCTGTTTCGCTGGAGAAATGTGTATTTCAAACACACTGCAATGCAGTTCAAGCGCCAGGCATGCGAGACACATAACGAGCAGGCGGGGGCACATCGCAGCGAGTCAACTAGCTCCTGGCGAGCAGGACGGCGTCGGTATATATAGCGACGGGGTTCCAGCGTCCTCTCGACGGCGTCAAGGTCGCGCGAGGCCGCATGTGTTCGCACCCGGGTGCCAAAATAAACTCCCACTAGCCCCCCCCCCACCATCAGCCATCTGCTACAGGCGATGGGGTTGGTGCCGCGGAGAAGAAATACAGCATTGTGGCTGTCGGGGGCGGGCGGCCGCAGATGGAGGCGCCGGCAAATGTCAGCAGTTCACGGGGGGTATTAATAGCAGCGGGCGAGTGCGGGTGCGATACGCCTTGTCGATCGCGGAGATCGGGCGTCCAGATATCTTCGCGCCCCGCTTATCGCTGTGTCGCGAATGTGCTGAACTTCCCTCCCACTTCGTGTCTCCCTTCCGCGTTCCTTCGGGGCGGCGGTTTCTCAGCGGGTAGAGCGCTTGCCTCCAGCCGAGGCGAGCGGGACTCGACCCCCGGTGGGCCCACTCCCGCGATTTTCGCTCGTGGGAATCGTGCTTGTCGACACGTTTTTCTCGGGGATCTCCCGTCTCCCCGGCTCTTGCATTCCGGCGCTGCTACATATCCACCTCGTCCCCACCCTCATTGGCTCTCAACGACTCGTTTTTAAGAACCCTCCAAACCTCTCCACTTTCCTTCGGCGCGGGACCGAGCGAGGCGGTGCAGTTGTTAAACACTGTACCCGCGTTCGGGAAGACCTTGGTTCGATTATCGGTTCGACCATCCTTATTTCGGTTTTCCACGATTCCCCAAAAAATCACTCCAGGCGAATGCTCGTTAACACATGCATTGCAATGCTTCTCTGAGCAACTTTCTTTGTATGTAAAGACCTCGCTGCCAATGAGACGTTAAGCTCTGTAGGCTGTTCACGGTAAAGTATGCACTTTCGTAATCAATATTTGAAAAAAAAATCACTTCCCGTTAAGGGCGTTGGCCACGAAAAAATTTGTAATTTTATTTCTGCACCACTTACTCTTCAACTTTTAGACATCAGTAATTACACTTTCCTAGGAAAAAAAAGTTTTTTGAGACCAACTTTTTTCAGGAATACATGTCAAAATCACAATTTTACTCTTTTAGAAATGTACAAACAATTAAAACCTAACTTAGTGTAGAAATAAAAAAATTCACACTGACAAAAGATGCCAAGTTCTACTTCAAGACGTCTAGAAAATATCACGCGGAAATGTTTTTGCAATTTAAAAGTTTACTGAAAATAAGGGAGTTCTTGCATATATTAGATATGTGGTTGCGCTGGATTTGGGAAAATAAATTTTGCTAAGCATGTATTGAAATGTTGCGCTTGTTCAATTTTCTTAGAATCGTTTTGTTTATTTTATTTTCACATCAGAAAAACAGTAAAATTTTTTCTTTGATATGTTTTTTCGCAAAAACCATACCACATAAAAAATAGTCACACATAGTGCCTACAGGTTTGCCAGTATGTAGTACAAATATAAAATAACAAATTTTTTCACGGCAACGCCCTTAACTGCATATATGCTGTCGTGCACACTGACATGCAGGCTCCCAGTTAAGTTGGCAGTGAAATATGTAAAATAGTTATGTGTCTTGATGTTGTATTGCAGTTTTAATGTTTAAATTAATGGGACATCAGGTTTGAGTTATTTTGCTTTATACATATTCGTGTACACATTGTTATATCAGCAACATTCTCAGGTTCCTGAAACTGACGCAAGAATAAAGTGATAAGGCTCGTGGCAAAACAAATCTCACACTTGGTGGAAGGATACAAAATTGAGAGACAAGCATATCTTTAGCAGGACTTTCAAAATTGCTCTTTAACTGCGAACAGCTTATATCTTCTCGAACCTTCCTAGGATTTCGTTTATTGCTGGCAGTGTGTTGAAAATCGCACCCGGCCAATTTGTCGCTATCACTGTAAGGTGAACGTGACAAAATATTGTTACATGTTGCCGGTATGAATCGCTCCCCTTGCCCCATCCTGCTCAAGCGAGCGAAGGAAGGAGTGTGAAGGTCAGGCAAGGGGTAATCCGAGGAGCACGTGGAGATTTACGAAGGCAAACCGCCACGTGTTACCACGATAAGCTTATCGAGACTCGTGCGCACCTGATCTTCAGAGGATTGAATATCTGCGGTTATCTTTGGAAGAATGTTCTGGTCATAGCCTTCGCCTCTCTCAGCGAGTTAAGCCACGAAGGGCCTCCGAGCTGACAGTTTAGAGTTTGGAGGATTGTGCGACCTTAAGCGCCGGTTGAGCGAAGACAGGGAAGCGACGAGCCAGCAGAGCGTCGAGTGGCGGCCAGAGTGATCAGCGGGAGTAAACACTGCGGGCATCGGTACAGTGAAGAGTGAGACTGGCGGGCGGGACCATTGGACTGGATGAGTGAGTAAATGACATATCGAATGATGACAATAGACAGGTTGAATATGTGTAAACAACGAGTATGAATTAAGTGCCTGTAACAAATATAGATACATTGATAATTACTTTAAGTAGAGTTGAGATATTCATTAAATATTACGCTCACTGAGATTAACAAGATAAATAGTGGAGCTAGATAGTATAATGTTGTAAACAATAGCTGTGTGAATAAATTAAAAATAAAATTTTCTACTAGCTCTTTTAATTTTATTAAGACCCTCATCTCCCACGAACTCGGATACGCCCCTCTGGCGTCTTGTATCAATATTATCATAACTCATAAGATCACAAAGCAAATAACACTCATATGAAAAAGAAAGCTCGGAGACGGTAGATGGGAAACATCTACGCGGTGCTCTATCGCATCATTTTCAACTATACTACTTATAGTATGAATGGCTATCGCAATGGTGATTATACACTGAAGAGCCAAAAAAACTGGTACACCTGCCTGATATCGTGTAGGGCCCCCGCGAGCACGCAGATGTAGCATGTTATGTATCTACCTGCCTTCGACGAGGAAGGTCTGACTTGCAACTGTTCCATGTCTCCCCACGGCGTGGGTCACGGTTTGAGAACACAGCCTTTCCAAGCGCGACAGTTCAAAATAAAATACCAGGAAAACGTAAGTTTTATTAATCACGAAGTCAATGACTTCAGACTGCGCGTCACTTCACTCAAGACAAAACACATAATTATTGTACCAGGCGTTATCGAGTAACGGCACGTAATTTTTCTGTACCTTTTTCATTTGGGCGTTTCCGCTTTATTCCAGGAGACTATTAAAGGGACGCCTTGTACTCGAGACTAACATAAGCCTAAAGCTAAAAGCCACACACTGATTTATGGATTTCCTGGCTCTAGAAAAATCGACGTTTTAACGAATCTAACATCATAGATTACGTTAAAACAAGCAGTGCAACCGGTTCAAATAAATGTGGATGCTGCCAAGACGCCGCTATAAGAACGTGTAGATATAAGAAATATAAATTTATGTTTATAGTGAGTTCACTCTTTTTCAGCCAATCATAAAGGTCTTAAAATTAAATGATTGATTTTGGTGATATAATTAATTATTGAGTAAACAGCGTTCCCGAGACGTATTTTTTTTTTTAACGTGTAAAGTCAAATGCAAAGAAATATTTTGCAAGTGATATGGTTGGACGAATACAATTAATTACTTATTTCCCCCCCCCCTCTGTAATCCTATAAGCTGAAGCCTTGTGCACACAACACGAAATAAAATATCGCCATTTCGTTCACGTTTACATGTCAGGGCTTCTATGTATACGATACTTACACCATGAAGCATGAACAGTAGTGCGGGACTCCACAGTTATATTTTTATTCTTACACGTCTCGTATCTTGGCTTTTTTCACCGGGAACTACCTTAGTGTCATTATACAAGCTATTTCAAAATTAGTGTTACAACGCTCTAGGACTGGTAGTACACGTTAAATGGAATAACACGGGGTCGGAAACATTTAGTTGCGCTGCTAGAGTGCGTGAGAGTTCTATGGTAGGCAACCCGCCCTGCTCAACGTGATACGCTCTTTGAGGTATGCAATGTCGTTCGATAACTACAGGAAATGACACTGAGGTGAGCATGTGCAGTAATTGGCTTACATTGTTGGTGGTGTTATGGTTTTGCGGTGTTTTTAGGATATGGTGGCTGTTCTTTACAAAATACGTTTCACTCTTCACACGTTTAACACTAAGTTGTACATACAGTTCAACATGGTGGCTATCTTCTCGGATGCACAATCGACAACGACGGAGTATGCTTTCTTCAGTCGCCGCTACTACAACTTGAGCAGCCGGAAAGCGTGCGGCAGCGACATGGATTCGCGCTATGAGGATAATTTCTGAATCCACGGGAGTTTCATACACTAGGATATTTACGTACCCCCAGAGAAATAAGTCCATCTTTGTGAGTTCTGGGGAACGTGGCGGCCAAGGTACAGACCCACTAGCGATGGAATTAATCGTTTCCGACCCTGTTTTCATAAGCAAAAGTTGTTCCATTTAACGTGTAGAAGCCAAAACATAAATTTGTAAAATATAATGTTTATTGTTCACGAATAGCACTCTCAATTTTTTCGGTATATTTAGTAAATTAAACAAGTGTTCGAATTCGATTACGCTGAATACGAACACATCGAAAGAAGGCATGCAAACTGGAATACACGACAACCAAATAAAAAAGGAGTTTTTTGTGTCCTTATCTCAAGAACAACATAATTATATTTCATTCGACAATATCAGTGTATCGATTAGCAAAATTCGTCACATCTAGCAGAAGAGTAAAGAGAGTTTCTTTAGCTTGTATTTTGGTAAAGGTAAATTTAATATTGCTGACAACTTTCAGTGCACGCTTTTGTTAATGTAACGAGTTTTTTCTCAGTGCATAAAAGTGAATAATTTCAATTAGCTATCATTCAAATACTAGCTTGGTTTGTTTAAAGTTTATTTATTTGTTTGAGGGCCTGTATTACGACCTATAGATAAATGTGTGGAATAGTTATTCCATTGAGAAGCTATTTGATAGTAACCTGTGTTATGAACGTTCCCTTTGTTAAGTTATCATTTAGATAAGTATTCAAAGGTCTGGTTTGTTACTTTGTACGTTGGCAATAAAATTAAATATTTGTTGGTGTTGTGGCTTATGTTTAGTTGTCACGAATGAGCACGAGACGCGTGTTCAATATAACTTGTAGGGTAATGTTTCTTTAGGGAAAGTGAACTAAATAAAATACATGAAAATTTATTCTTTTGAGAACAATGATGGAGAAGAGGTAAAAGGAAGTAAATATTTCAGGTGTATATTTTTAAATTAGCACATTTATGTATCGTCACAATGCATTTGATATAAAAGCAAGTTAATATTACTCCGATTTTGTGCACGAATACATTTTTATAAATGCAACACAAATAGACATAACTATGAAGTTTCAGGAACTCTAACTTTAAATAAATTAAGTGTATACCCGAAATATACAAAACATGTACCTATTCTTTAAGACATCAAGCAAACATTGTGTCATTGCACAAACAACAAATGGAAGTTTGCACAAAAGTCTGGAAATCATATCACAACACACTCACAATAATGAACTATTCGCTAAAGAAATTTAAACGACTTCATTTAAATGGTCAGTTAGTATCAAGCCATTTCTGTGTGTATTTTTTTAAAACTGACGATTCCAGGAATATTACATATTTTCGTGTTCATAATGTTATAGAGTGCCCCGAAATAATTGTAATTTTATGTCATAAGTTTCTGAGTTATTTATTGGAATACATAGAAAATTGTTTTGGCACTTTTACAGTGAATAACAGCGCAGGGAGTAAATTTGAATGAGAAAGGTTTATATAGTTTTTTTTTATTAATCTTCTCATTTTCCTGCAATGTTTATCGTATTCTCTGATAGTACGCAGCTGCACAACTTAAAAAATCTTGAAATAAATTCACAGAACACTGTCTTTTCATCTGGTTAGAAATCGTCACATGTANCATGACAGGCTATCACGCTGCATGTGACTCGTTTCTTACAACCCAGCATTAAATTTAGGGGGGTGGGGGTGTAGTTATATAAAAATATATTTGAAAGAAAGGGATGGGAAAATAACTTTTTTTCCCTTAAATTTCATGGCATCCGAATCCTCAAAATAATTAAGCCCAGGCCTAAATTTTTTTCCAAGTATTTTTCCATTAAAAATTTTAATTTCTATTACTCATTGTTTGCGCCATCAACATTTGCCAGGTTTACTTTCATTTTGCATGATTATCACAAATAACACTAAAAAAATAGCAGAAAACATCCATTCTTATTCTTATATAAACTCCAAAAACCAACATGCATATAACCAAAACAACTCCACCTGATATCTGAAACGCCATTCTTGAAGCTTATCTTAAGGAGTAAATGCTTGTCTACCACTTTAAGGGCCTGTATTACGACCTCTAGTTACACATCAGATTAAAAGTTAACTGCCAGATGGAGCAAAATAGTGTATTACGATCTATAGTTATTGCTAACTAGAACTGTTATCTAGGGGTTAAACTATCTACCACTTCAAGTGGATGAGAAGCATTTATACCTTTAAATAAGATTCAAGATGGCGTCTCAAACATCGGGTGGTGGTGTTTTGATTATATGCATGTTGGTTTTGGAGGTCATATAAAAATATGAACTGATGTTTTGTGCTATTTTTGAGTGTTATATATAATATTAATGCAAAATGCAATTAAACCCAGTGAATGCCGATAACAATACAAAAGATTAGTTTTGGAAATGGTAATTTTTAATGAAAAAAAATTGGTAAATAAAATATTAGCCCTAGACTTAATATCATTTTGAGGAATCGGATGCCTTGAAATTGGGGGAATAAAACATTTTCCTCTCCCTTTCTCGCAAATATTTTGAAATACAATATGTGACACTGCCTCTAACCTCAATCTTGAGTTGTAAGAAATGAGCCACATGTATTGTTATAACCTGTCATGAAGTTAAACAAAATGGGCGAGGTTTGATATCACCTGCAGTGACATTAATAATTATGAACAAAAATATGTTGCATGCCTGAATTTGTATAGCCCAGCATTTCATAGTCGGGCATTTGGCGACGTCTAACCATCCAAAAATACAATGGTATGGGAACTGAGTTCTAGATTTTCAAGTTGTGCAGCAGCGTACATCAGATAATATATTACACTGTAAAATACTATAAACCCTACAGTAAACTGAGAAGATTCAATTAAAAAAAAAAGAAATTTTTATACATTACCAATTCAAAAACACTTCTTGGTTGTAACTCACTGTTAAAGTACCAAAACAATTGCTTGATACTGACTAAACCTTTGAGTGTCTTTCTCTAGAGCGTAGTTCATTATCGTGAATGTGTTGTGATATGCTTTCTAGACGTTTTGCGAAAACTTCCATTTGTTGCTGATGGAATGACACTACATTCGTCTAGTGTTTTAAAGGACACGTACATGTTTAGTATCTTTTGGGCGTACACTTAATTTATTTTAGCTAGAGTCCCTGAAACAGCTTAGTTTTCTCTATCTATATTGCATTTATAAAAATTTATCCAGGCACAAAACCCTAGTATAATTAAATTGCTTTTATATCAAAAGCATTGTGATTATTGTTAGAGAAATGTGCTTCAGAAATACGTCATTTACAATTACGACAGACCCATTAGAGGTCATGTACGAATACATTTTCATAGTTTTATTTTATTCAGTTTTTATATTTAAAACACACCTCGCACTCATTACTATCAACTTGACATAAGCCATATCACCAAAAAAAGTGACTTTTATTGCCAACATACACAGCAACGAACCATAACCTTGGAATACTTATCTAAAGAATAACTTAACTAAAGGAATGTTCATAATACTGGTTATTGCACACATTTATCTAGAGGTCGTAATACAAGCCTTAAGTAGTAGTTAGTTTAACCCCTTGATAAAAGTTCTAGTTAGAAATGACTATAGGTCGTAATACACTCATTTGTTCCATCTGGCAGTTACCTTTAAACCTGATGTGTAACTAGAGGTCATAATAAAGGCCCTAATTAGTATTCCGAGCGACGTATCTGTGGAAAGAGACATATTTTTTAAATTTAAATTAGTAACGTAATTTTTTACTGATAAGTGTCAAATCGGTTTACTTACCAAATATGGTACACTGGTGGAAAATGCAAAATGAACACCCGGGCGCAATGGTCCCACATGAATGAAGGTTTCATTGAATAATTATACAGGCTGTACACTGTGTATGATAATTATCACAGGGTCTTACAACAATGTCAATATCTTGTGTAGTCTCCTTTAGAGACGATGCTGCCCTGCAGTCAAATATAAAGGTGTTGGATGTCATCTTGGGGAATAGTGTTCCACACTAATTCCACCTGTTGTTGCAATTGGTGGAGGTTTGTGACCGGTACTGCAGACCGCACCAAACGCCGTCCCATCATGTTCCACACATGTTCAATGAGGGACAGGTTGGGTGGTCNGCCGGTACTGCAGACCGCACCAAACGCCGTCCCATCATGTTCCACACATGTTCAATGAGGGACAGGTTGGGTGGTCGTGCTGGCCAGGGTAGTTGACGAACACCTTCGAGAGCGCGTTGGGTAACACGAGACATGTGTACACGAGCATTGTGCTGCTATAGGAGGACATCTTCTTGGCGTTGTATGAACGGCAATAAAATGGGCTGGATGATGTTCTGAATGTAGCGTTCACTGTTCAGTGTTCCCTCAACAAACACCAGAGGCGTGCCGTCATTGTAGGCTATTGCTCCCCAGACCATGATGCAAGGAGTTGGCCCTGTATGTCTTTACCGTTTACACTCTGGTTGTTGCCTCTCTCCTGGTCGACGCCGCACTCGCAAACGTCCGTCACTGGCACCAAGGCAGAATTTGCTCTCGTCACTAAACATAACTCCGCGCCATTCATCCCACCATTTGCGTCGTTCGCGACACCATCCGAGGCGGTGTGAGAGGAAGCCTGGCGAGCGGTACCATTGATCGTAGCCCAGCGTACAGCAAACAGTTGGTGTTGGTCCACTGGGTGCAACAGTGGCCCTAATCTGCGCGGCGGTCGCCGTGCAATCAGCAATGGCTGCTCGTCTGATACGGCGGTCTAAGCGGGAATCCGCATGCCGCTGCCATCCAGAACCAGGTTGACGGACATGTGCACCATCTTTGGACTACCAGCACCACCAATGATGCACAACAGACACTTCACGTCCTACGCGTTGGGCAATTCTTCGGAAGGTCCATCCAGCTTCCCTAAGCCCCGCAATAAGACCTCGTTTAAAGTTCGTTAATTGCTCGAAGTGTGGTTGTCTATGCCGTCGTGGCATGTTTACAATGCTTACTACACACAGGCCGATGCTTGAAACCACAGACTACATATTCACCGAGTCAACTACAGTTGTATTGGGCTCAGCGGTGTTATGCCTAGCACGCGGTTCCTACTCTGTCCATAGCACAGCACTGGTTATCATTGCATGCACTGCCCTCTATCAGTGCCCCATTCGCATATGGTGTTTCGTTGTCACCGATTTAGTGGTGTTAATTTTTCATTTTACACCAGTGCATTTTTAATAAGAATATCGATACATATACGGGTGTTAAACCGACGAAATGTGACTCATTAAATAAAATTTTTCGTAGTGAATTTATAAATTTTGAATATTTTGATGTTTAAGGACTTTTGTTTTCTTGAAAATGCCTATTTTAATTATTATACCAGCCAATAATTTGATACGTGAAAAAACTGAGATCACAGTAACAACCATTATTGTGCAAAATTTCTCTGGGACGTGACACCTACATAGCGAGGTAGCCGAAGTGGATGCATTTGGTTTTAAAACTTTGGTATGCCTCAGTGTATAACATAATTAACATCAGCTTGTGCATAGCCCGTTATCATCAGAAGGTTTCGTCGTTTGTAGAATTTTTTTTGTAAATAACCGCAAAACGAAAGAAGTTTCTACTTTGTGTGCAGTTTGGTAATGATCCGTTAGTTTATTACTAATGGGTATGAGTACCTTAGCTAATGAGCCTACACTTGTTGGATTTTGGTGTATTATCCCAGAATTAGCCGCTAAATACACAAATGGAGATCGTGCGGGTGCCAATCACGTAGCATTTGCTGCGACATTTACAGTGCGCAATATTGCTTCTAAAAATTGTGTAAAACTGTCAATTTGTTTTAAAGAAACTTAATTTGTGAAGTTCAAGCTCACTCTTGATTGCGTTTTATAAGATCACGGATTAGTTCAATGATACTATACCTTTCGTGTGTCGGTATTTGTAGAATACGAATATAAATTTAAAAGACAAACTTTGGTTGCAGATTCGACAGGGAATAATATTCTGGAAACATGTTAACAACTTATGGTCTGAAATTTTTTTATAAAGGTGGCTCAGTCCTTTCGAGTTGTTTTATTTAAAATTCTAAATACGGTACACAACGCCGAACCCTTCGATTTTTTTTTGTGAACGCGTACAAGGAAACATGTTTTTAGAGCTGTAGATTCTTTCACCAGAATACAATCCGTAAGTTCTGACAAGTTTCACAAATGAGGGCTGTTATTGTAAATCTGAGCCCTTGTCGCACGATGTGAAAATATCAACGGTAAAAAAGGAACGCAGCGGTTTTGGGCCCGCGATACAAAGTTGCTAACAAATTAATAACTTCAAGTGAATCTCTCAGGATACAATACAAAAAAAGTAAGATAAACTGTCGCTGGAGGCGAGACAACGTATGCTTACGTCATGTTTCCTGCTGGACAATCTCCGTTTGCCAGCTTTCCACACGTCGTTTCTCTCTCCCCACATCGCCTGCAGAGAGAGTCGGCAAGACTGCGCTCGGGGAAGTTCTAAATAGCTGCGGGCAGTCTGAAGCTAGCCAGTAGTTGCCGACTGACATTAAATAGTCGACTGGTAAGAATATCTTAACTTGTAAATCTCCGGAGATTATACTATCTTGGCAGTGGAAATACGAGTTTTACTTACATTCCCGTTAACGCGGTTGCCTAGTAAAAGGTTAGGGTTTTTTTTACAAGTTAAAATAATTTTAGGCATTTCTCGGTTACCTTTTCTGCAATATTGCCTCCAAACAAAAAAAAAAAAAATATAAATCTTGTCCATCTCTGCATGGGCCACATTTCAACAAAAACATTTTTTGTGCAATTTTTAATATCCTAAAAATTGTAGGCAAGTTAAGATTTATAGACTCAACAAAAACACAAACACACACTGTACAAATGTTTTTGCATTTGTAAAATGAATTATTTGGAAACCAGTTGCCTATGATATTTTTGAAACACTACAAGTAAATTACGGCAAATTTCACGAAACCTNTGAATTATTTGGAAACCAGTTGCCTATGATATTTTTGAAACACTACAAGTAAATTACGGCAAATTTCACGAAACCTCAGTGTAAAATGTGTGAAACTAACGTTAAATTTTTATGGGCAATTTATGTAGACTTCACATTTATTATAAACATTGAAATATGTAAATAATTTTGTATGTTTGATAAAAATAATGGTCTGTAAATAAACAATATTTGAGTTGTAGAGTTATAAGAATATCTTTGGCAACTAGTATCCAAATAATTGTTTGTTACAAGAACAGAAATGTTTCACTGTTCACAAACTGTTATTAATTAATTTACTCCTACTTGATTTCTTGTAGTATGGTTCTTCTGTTCAAAATCTACAAAGTGTTGTTTTGTTTGAAGGCGATATTGAGAAAGGTAGTTGAAACACGCCTAAAGTAGTTTAACATGTAAAATTCTATCATTTCACAGCGCCCATAAGCGGTTGATTTTTAATAACATCCTGAGGTTACTCATCCCTTGCTTTTGTAAAAATAGCGGGGCATATAAATCAAGAATTGCATTATATTTCAAAGTTCCTATTAAGTTATTTTTCATAGTATTTTGCTGACAAAATGCGCATGGTAACATACAATTTCCTTTGGACATTGACGTGTGTTGTAGTAGGAGTATATGTGAGGCGCTGCCACCCAACCCCCCCCCTCCCCGCCAGCATAACCAGTGTAGGGACTTAGAGAGACACATGGCAGTCGTCATCACCACAGAGAAAGGTCAAGCAGAGGCAACCACGCGCTTCCAAGCTGTACACGTGTCGCTGATGCATAGCCCTCCCACCCTCACCCACCTTCACCCCCTACGCTTCTAGCAAGCCCGTGAGATCTGTTGAGCGCCGAGATATCACAAAATAATCATGTGTATTTTGCCTGAAGTCAAAATATACGCACCGAGAAACGGCTGACAGAGTAAGCTATGGAAAAGGTGCCACCTTCCCCCCCTCAACCTTCAGGAACCATGGCATGTTTTTGAAGTGCTGCATTGTTCTGCTTCCTACCACCTCACCCCCTCCCACAACAAGGCGACACGTGCCGACAATTAGGGAGGGAAGCTAGGGAGCATATAAGCCTCCTTGCGGGAGGGTGGGGAACAGTCAATTATTACAGTGCAGAGAGGTTAGATGAGTAATCAGTAGACCTTCGAGCAGAACAGTTGCATATCGCAGCACAGAGGGAACAGCCGCGCCAGTGCGGCCGGGGGCACATCGGACCCCCCGGCGACAACAGTACCTCAGTACATGAGTAAGTTAGTAGAACAGCAGTCCAGTGAGATGGCAGCAAATGCGGGCCTTTGCCAAGGCCGCTCACATCGCCGGAGCTCACCCACTGCAGACACATACCAGCGCCAACATCAGAGTTAAGTATCAAGTCGCCGTCCAGAGAAGCCCCCCCCTCTACCACAACGTGACCCCCAGTTAATACGAGTAGCCAAATTAGAGTACTGCACCTCGGAAGGGTTTCTGTATGTTTTTTTATAACTCGAGACAATATATTCATCCTTCAAAATGAAACAGAAGAAGACTACATTATTGAAATACCCTCAACCTTCAAGGCACATTATAGTCTGTGCTTGGAGGAATTAACTCCGACCCTATGAACCACTCTTGTGTGCCACAGGTGGGGAATAGCGTCAAGTTGAATTGGCTTCCCCAACGTGGGGCCTTGATAAGCCCGCGTCAGTTAAATTGGCGCCCTGACGAGTGGTGTAGCGTCAACATTTAATATTACGACTTATTTCACTTACTTAAAAAAACTGTGTATTTCTTGCAAGTATTCTAGTGAAATTACAGAGTAAAAAAGAATGAAGAAAATGTTATTTTGAGTGGAATTTTGTCTGTACTACGTGATTTGAAAAGTTTGGGAGCTCGTCTTCTACGCATAATAGTAAATTATAAAGTATGTACTATGGTGTCAGAAAATATGTGCAGTCAGTGAAAATAGCAAAGCAATAATTACTTAAATGAAAAGTAATTTTTTTTAAAACAGCACAAGTTGTTTTTTATGTAAACACACACCGCTCTGAACACAATAACAAAATAAATAATACAATTCCTAAAAAAACTGGCGAGGTCCTAACTATAGTTCTTGTTGCCTCCTTTGTTAGTTTGAAAATAATTGTAGGTAGTATAAAGAATACTCCTGATATTTTACAGCAAAGCTCGTTCGTCACATATACCTGCTGGAATTGATGTTTACCTTTCTTTGGTGATTACGTTTTGTTGCCTAAGGGGAATCGTAATGCCACAAACATCACTGGAGACAGATATTGCTGCAGTGTTGCCTCAACAGTATTTTTTTAAAGTAATGTGTAAAATTTATTAATGTTATTACTATTAAACCCCTCAGTTTGGGATACTGATGTTCATTGTGGCAGATAGAAAGGAAAATAATAATGTCTCTTATAAAACGGTTACAGTTAAATTTACCAACCATTTTTTTTCTTTCCGAAACGGTGAGATTGCCAAAGGCTACATTTCAAAAATCCAGGACTGCGAACCAAAAAAAATAACAAGAGAATATATTCAGGAATACGTTTTTTCTCGTCGCTTCAGAAAACATTTGCAGACTGCGGTAGGTTTTAAGTGTATTTGAGAAGATGTTTTATTAGTATCTTTTCGGTCGTAATATGTATGGGCCCACTAACTGAGTCCACAATTTAACCGTCGATGAACGCTGTTACCGTCATCGTCTTCGTTAATTTTCGTACGTGCCCCTTTTACCTTTCTGAAAACCTATAAATATGCCATCTCCAAAGACATGTTACTAAAAAAGAACCAGAAATTATGGTGCGATTTGTACAGGTCCTATTTGTGAGACAGTAGATTGTCTAATTTCTAAAACTGGTCCCCGTAAGTGGAAATAACGCGTTAAGTGAATGCACGAAATTCAGTAGAATTTTAAATCTCGCAGTTGGTAGTTAATTTAATGCACCAGTTACGGGCATATTGATTTTAGGTTCTTGGGAATAGCTTTGAGAATGACGTTTCGACAATTTGACGTAGCGTATTTGTTACACTCGCAGTGTAGGTAGAAATATACTGAAAACTATTCTGAAATTTTGTTCGAGGCGGAGGTGACAGCCTTTCGCAAGAGAGCGAGGAAGCCCGGGGTGGAGTTAGATGCGTAGATGACAACTTTTCGCCGACCGCCCCTTTTGGGCACGGCTCCAACGGCCAACTCTACTTTCGTCCGTGTGCTTCGACAGTCGATGACAAGTCTTTGTCTACAGGAACCTTTCTGCCCCAGTCTCTCCCTCGTACCCCTCACCAACCCACACGAACAATGTATATATATGCTTTGCATAAGGACTTTTTCATCCTAGTCATTGCCAACACAACTATTTTATCCCTGTTTTTATTTACGTTAATTATAATTAAAACATTTTTACTTGTTGATAATATATAATCCGAAGTTCAATTTAATAAAAAATAAGGTATTTTTATTTTAACTCCATTAAAAAACGCTGTGATACGTTACATATCTAGGAATCAACCAATTACATCATACGTGGGGTGATTTTCCAAAGGTTTCTTTCAAAAAGGTGCGAAGGAACCGCAAATGGACTTTTGCATGATACCCACTAAGCCGTCGAGTGAGTGAAGTGAGTGAAGATATTTGGGCGGCTCTTAACAGCGAGGTCTTGAGAGCCGATGAGGGTGATTGAGGTGAGTATAGAGCAGAGCCGGAACGAAAGGGCGGAGGAAACGGGAGATCCCCGAGAAAACCCACCGACCAGCGGCATCGTCTGGCACGATTCTCACATGCGAACATCCGCGCATACTGTTGAGACTGGCGCACAGTGTTTTTTGAAAACGTTGGCGTTGATGCCTGAGTTATTATTTCTTCTGGAATGCGCCTTGAAATTATTCTGACCTACTTTAATGCGGGACGTGATATACAGTTCGCCTAGTTGCGCAAAAGTAAGCAAACGAATTATTTATAGGCGGCGGGTGTCTGGCAGCCCAACAGGTCATCTTAACAGTCGACTTACAGCGATGTTCCTGTCGGCAAGTAGGACGCCCCGTCACTTGACCTAAAACATTCTATTAATATTCTCGACCCGTGGAGATGGTTGATCAACAAACCGCCGTCTCGAATGACCTCCAGAAGATCTCTGCTTGAGATTCGCACCCTGTTGGTAGGAGTGTTGCGAGATCTGAAAAGCGCTTTTGGGAACTTATAGTCAGGTTAAGTCTACTCAGGTTAGGAACAAAACGAGATTTCTTACGGGAGAGTTTGGCACAAGGAGGATTTCCGCCGTAATGTGCGTTGGTGTTTCACCAAAAATGTCGCTTTTAAGCTGACGTTAAGTAGAGAAATTCTATATATGTTTGTGTAAAGGTTAGTGTTTGGCTCGAATCGGGATATATATATATATATACACACACACACTAAAGAGCAAAAAAAAAAAAAAAAAAAAAAAAAAATGCGTATGCAAATAACAGAGGTATGGAACCAATCAGAGTAACGCGATGCGGTCGGCAGCTAGATCGGTTACTGCTGCTACAATGGCATGTTATCAAGATTTAAGTGAGTTTGAACGTGGTGTTATAGTCGGCGCACGAGAGATGGGACATAGTATCTCCGAGGTAGCGATAATATTTGGATGTTTGCGTACGACTATTTCACGAGTGTACCGTGAATATCGGGAATCCGGTAAAACATCACATCTTCGACATCGTTGCGGCCGGAAAAAGATCGTGAAAGAACGGGACAAACGACGACT
>NQII01003397.1:154851-180807 GCA_002778355.1 Clitarchus hookeri | reverse complement strand
GGGGGTGTGCTATACGATATTAGGCAGGTATACCAGTTTTTTTTTGGCTCTTCAGTGTATATATTTATATATATATACCCAGCCAAAAATTTAAGCATTAACTATATTCCGTAAATATTATCACGCCCCCCAATGGTATTTACAAGAGTAAACAGTAAAAATACAACTGCGTTTGGCATTAGGTGTCCATAAGCAACCTTAGTTCAAAACGCGTTACAAATTTTAGTGTGAAAGAAATAGCTGTCATCAAAAGGAACTTCGTAATTTTTTATTTCGCTCAAGGAAACTGTGTGTTCTAACCATTTTACTATTATATTTTTCGCTTCAGTTGTTATTTTTAAGTAAATTAATTGTGTAAGCCCACGTTTTTCTAAATCCAATTTATGGCAGAATATTTAACAATATGTGAATATATTTCGTTATATTTCCATTCTAGTGAGAAGAAAAAAAGTGTTATATTGGCGTAGTTTCTAAAACAACACAAATATAAAGATTTTACACAACTACATATATTTTAAGAAAATTTCATTCCATTTACTTACATACAAAACGGAAAAATCCGGTACACATGCGATACCAGTGCTACCTCGCGGCAAAAATTTTTAGTTGCCAAACTAAAAGCGTTGAACTTCCCAACCTGAGTAGAATAAACCTTACTTGTAGTAATAAACAAGATTCTGTAAAATCACAGTATGCGTGTAAACAAATGTTTCAGAAAGATGAGTGTTTTTCAGGAAATGTTTATTTAGTGTTATCACTTTTTTACTTTTGTCCTATAGTAAAATTTAAAAATAAAAATACGAGGCCTGTTCCAGGAATTTTGGGGAGTGGCAACACTGCGTCGATTCTAGTTAAGCGATTCTATGACTGTCGCCCTTCGATGTGGCATATGACGTGCTCTGATTGTGCGTGTGAGGCCCGCGCGCAGTTGTCTTCTCTTCTCATTACAAAATCTGAACTGCATTGTGTAGTGCAGTGGCGGATGAGAAGGATACACCGACCATAACAAGACAAAAGTATCGCTGTTGGCCTTTGTGTCAACGTACTCAAGAGTGGCCAGGGGCACTATATACTCTGATGCGCGTCGTGAGAAGGCGGAAGGCGCGAGCATTGTCTGGTACTTCCGCCGGCGCGTTGTCGAGACGTATTTTCCCTGACTGTCACGAAAAGCCGCAGTCCAGACTTAGCCGATAACGTACAGGAAGTATCAATTTTTGCGCTTCCCGTACACAAGGCTAAATATATTGTCGAATCATAAACCACCAACTGACACATGACGAAGACAAACACAAGCGCGCTGTAAAAGGAAGTTTCCACGAAGATGGTTGTGTCTCCGAGCACTTGATAATATTTACTTAAACGTTTATAATGTTCAGGTATAATACTGTAGCCTTATGTAGTGACGTCCAGTGTATAAAATTGTCTCATTAACGTTTATAAATTTATTCTTATTTCATATTATGTATGTTAAATACACACACGTGCGACAGCGTGTGTAGCCAAACAAGCATAGTTTGGTGTGGTTAAATATATAACAAAATATGTATTGCAGAAACGTGATGATAAACAAAGTGAAATGTAACGCTCTTAATAAATTATAAATGTGAGAATAAATTAACAATGGTATAGCCTAATTAGACAGATTGCGGCAAGAAAACAAATTAAGTGCAGTCAATGTTTGAAATTATATTAGGTGAGAAAACACCCCGGCGTAAAAATATTATGCAATAAAGTCATATAGTCCTTGATTATTTAAATATTTTCAGTATTGAAAATTCTACTTCGGATTACTTTTTTTTTTTCGCTGGATGTGTTTGATCTCATTGTCACACAACAGTATATGCCATACACATACAGTGGTGAACAGAGCATAGATATATTTCAATGAAACTAAAATTGTCTTTGTTTTACACTTGTCCTTTATAATCGTTTCAATGAAAATCAATGTAAGAAAAACGTAATAACTTTCAAGAATGGCGAGTTGTGCATGAAATCTGACTTATACATTTAATATTCGGTATGGATGTTTTTGCAAAACTGGGATGACAATTCCCTAATTATCTCATTAAAAAAAAGTTGTAAAACATTCCTCAACTGCAAAAGGAGGTTTTAACCTATACGTGGTACAGGGAATGTGCCTCAATAAGGCCTGATAATATACCAGTGTTGAGCATTGTTATATATTAGAACATTGAGTGTGTTTCCCAAAAAAAGTATAGGGGAGCTACCTGAGTGAGCACGGGAAAAAGCGCCACCACTCTCACGTTATAACTATAATCATAAACTTGAACGATGAAATTTATAAGAGTTTCCTACAGAGTCAGCTATCATTAACAGTGCAGCTTAGAACTATTTGTTGATTTTAAAACTAATCAGTGCTAAGTATTCTAATAATCTTTGGTCGAAATTACAAAACGGCATGTAGTAACTTTACTCCAGAAATGTGAATCTATGTCTTTAGCAAATCAACGTACTAGCGATTTTAGTCACTCTCTTATTATGTTGTGAATCATTCCCATTTTCATGACTCCCACGAAGTGTAATGATTTCCTATTCTTGCACGAAAAAGGCTTCAAATATGTAATAAACTCACTTACTTAAATCTTAAATCAACATATTTTGTAACTATTTACACAATTACTTGCAGTGTTTTAATGTAAACAAATTGGTGCCCACTATTATATCTAACTTTTTTCTTTGTCTTACGGACTACATAAATCGCAACAAAAAACAGTACATAGTAATTAAATGCTGCCATCTGCGTACGTATTACGGTTCCTTATTACAGCTATAATGCACACTCTAGTATCCATAAATAAATAAAAACATGACGGTTTATTTGATGGCTGGAATAACTTTAATAATAATTACTGCGAAAATAATTATTTTACATCAGCGAGCAAACAATGGTGCGAGCGAAGGCGGTGTCGGAGTGGGAACTATTTCCCAGAAGTCATCACGAGGCGTGACCCAGGCAGACGCTGTCAGAAGCCCTGGAGGCCACGACAGGTAGGCGGTTGTCACAATGCAGACTACTCTTCATGTAAGACAGTCGTGGAACACTCACTTCCTCCAGTCGGACGGCAGTCCGCAGTCTTGCCCAAGACCACGTGACAGGAGCTATCTGGGAGTCGAGCTCCTGCCAACGTGCGGCGTCACTTCAGAGATACGACTGGCGCAAGTCTAATTCCTCAGAGTAAGCAAAGGAGAGAGGGTGCGCACACCAAGACCACACAGATCGCGTGCTTATTGTTTTCACACGGCAACGCGAAATGCGCGGAAATTTACATTTAGATCGCGAGCATGAATATTCTAAAAGTATTTTAAAGTTATGTAGAAATTGTGAAAATGAAGTAAACTCACAAATTTGTCGAACCGACTACGAGAAAGCCAGCCACACGTGCCTTGCCATTTGCGAAATGCGTTGATTTTCTTGTCCTGATTCACATCTATCGTCGTGTATTTTTGGCATATTTTCGTTGTGTGAATTAGTGAGTGGGTTATTCTTATCCAAATTAAAGCTGTGTTTACATTCTGTTGTTCAAATTTAATGTATTTTTAACGTGTTGCATTTTTAACACAAATATNTTTTTAACGTGTTGCATTTTTAACACAAATATTTCGATGGAAAGTTTGTTTTTATTTTTGCGTAAATATAATTGTATTTTTTTGCATATTTCTTTGCATATATATTTTTCGTTAAATTTTGTTTTTAAATTTTGATGAATATTGCGTTTTGATTTTTGCATTTTTACTTGTCTTTTAGTAAAAAACATTTATGCGCAAATTATTTTACCTTTCGTTGCTTTTTCCGTAATCAGTATCGGCAACAGAGGAAAAAGGCAACACATTTGCAAGAATTATTTAATACGTATGTTCGGCCAATTCGGACATGGAGATGTTATCGGCTATATATAGCCAGTACTATAGAACCACAATGGAATTTTCCTGGAGTGACATCAGAAAACCACGGGAAACTGAAAGCATGATGTCTGACCTGGGAATCGAACCTAGGTCCTCCCGAATACGAGTCGTACGTCCCTCAGTAGAGGGTGTGTTGCTACACCCATTACACTGTTGACATCCTACTCACGTCGAACGCAAGGTGCTACGGGTTGTAAGTTTAGGTGTAAGTTGGACATGAGCACTTCTCGTAGAGTGACGTGTCACTGTTGGCAACACAAGTAGGGATCCAGGTACATCAACGATTGAAGCAGAAACTCGAAAGGCCTGTTACTTGGGAATTATCCGTTTAATACAGATTTTTAGTGTTTTATTGAGGTCTAATGTCCGCATAGTTAATTCTCACGCAAACGAAAATAATCTCCATATCCTCGATTCTTATCCGTTGAACTTTAACTTGTCGAGCTATGCTCGGAAAAGCTTACGATGAAAGAATCGCTGACGAAATTCTACTCGCCACACAAGCGTAATGCTAAACCGATCAGTAGGGATGTTGAAAACATCAATATATATAATTGACGATATATGTATAAATCGTAAACATATTTCAAAGGAATAAATATTTTTAAAATGTTCTTTTAATAAGCTCTGGTTTGAATTCAAAAATTAAATTAAAAAATTACTATGTTTACTTCGGCAACATGAACCAGTAACATGCACCATATCTTTCTGAAATGTATAGTGTTCTTGATACGTAATATTCCAAGCAATTTTACATTTGTCAAGTCCTTTAATACATAAAATATCGGATTCCGATGTACCGAAAATCAAAATTTTTCTTTCGATGTATCGTTTCGTAAAACGATACTTTCATAAATAACCAATACAAATAATACAGATTTTTTTTTCCAATATCAAAATTTCTACCGATCAGTTACGCAGGAGCCTCAGGAATGCTTCATATTTCGCAAATTCTGAGGCAAGCGCCGTTGAAGAAAGGCAGCCTGTATCCGAAGTTGCATGGGCGCCTTTTAGTAGAGAGGTTTCAGGTTCAGATTCCAGGTGAGCATGAATCTTTTATTTTTTTTCATATCTAAGTTTAGGTAAAGTTCTGAGTTAATTTCGTTGGGAAAAGAAAAATGATTTATTTCAACTTGAACATTACTACTTCCAGTAGCCACGCGTACTCAACGTGGAATGTACATACACATACGTGAATCATCGTGACCTAAATCATGCATGCCATTGCGTGTACACATTGCCCACGGTACATTATTTTCTCATGCTCACAGAAAAATTTTCATAACAAAATTATTTAATAACCTTCTTAAATTAAATAGATATTATATTTCTTAAATAAATGGCGTTTTATAGCAGTATGCAATTTTACGGAACATGGTTGATATTCATTTTAACGGTGAAATGCAGTGGTTACTGACAGGTATTATTTCATGAATACGAATNTACGGAACATGGTTGATATTCATTTTAACGGTGAAATGCAGTGGTTACTGACAGGTATTATTTCATGAATACGAATTAAATATTTGATAGCATTAAACCATGCCCACACACCAGCACGGCTGTTAGTCATGTTGTCATGATTTTGTCTTTATTAGGAATTATGTGTACATGGTTTGGCATTGTTTTGTCAGACAGAAATGGTTTTCAACCAGCTTTATTATTCGTAACCTGTTTTTTTTAAAGATAAAGTTGCTCGCAACGCGAATTTGCTAACTGCAGCAGTTTCTGGTTGTAACGGAGGAGATTGTTTCGTGTTTCCTTGGCAATCCTTAACTCCTATATTTAAAATATCGAAGTTTCATTAGCGGGCAACCGCTCGTTTGTTAATGCCAAATTTAAGTAACAGTTTCAATTCATTGAGTAATTATTCGAGCGTATTATTTTATCATGCAATAAAACCTCAAGTCTTATTTAATATAAAATATATTATGCGAATGTCAATAACAGGAACGACTTGCCACTTGAATTCTCTTGAAAATGTTTGAACCAGTATAATTCAAAGATGGATTGATGTTATAGGCACAATTTATGTACAGCAATGTAGTTATGAGTATGTATCAAAAATTTATTCATTATGACCAGATTTCTCGTATTCGTTACTTACTAAGGGCGAGAACGAGAGATTGCCCTGGTTGACACAAAAAAATAAAATATCGAAAAATACTGATTTTCATTTCATACGCTTGTCTGCACAATTGGCTTACGAATTGCCATTACAACACGCAAAATCCAGTGAATGATGTAAAATTGTCTTAAATTTAGTGCTTTTTTTTTAACACTCTGGATGCTGTCGATATCATATGACATTATCAGATTTCAACGAAGTTTTATGGAGGTTGCCATAGTATTTCGACTTCCCGCGTTATTGAAACACGTTGACGACGTACTATTGCTCACCAGCAGTTTCGCGAAGTTCGTTGTAACGGACTGTCACGTCGGCAGCAATCAAACTGTTAATTTGCTCAAACGAACAGGGGCAGCGATGGCGGCTGAAGGTGAAACTGTCGCCTTCCACCAAGGCGATGCGGGTTCGACTTCCAGCGGGGTCACTCCCAGTTTCCGCACGCGAGAACCGTGCTGGACGACGCCACTGGTCGGCGAGTCTTCTCGCTGATCTCTCCCCCCCNCCCCTCCCCGTCTACCAGGGATTCCAGTGCTGCTCCATATACACCTCGTTTCACCCTCGTCGGCTCTTAAAATACCTCGTTTCAAAGAGCCGCCCAAACGTCCCCACTACGCTTCTTTCAAATGAACAGAATTTATTCTGTGTTACGTTACCTACTGAGGACCATTTTATTGGTTCAGTGTCAGCTTTGCCATGCTAGCCAGACAATAATGAATGTTGTGCAGTACAATAAACATGTCCGCTGTAGTGTGGGCCAATAGGACGGCGATAAGTGGGAATACATAGGCCAATATAACCGGCGTTACCACAGTACTGGAAGTAAGTAAATCACTTGTAGCTTTTCTCGAACGTCGTCAAATGTGTGTCGTGCAAAAAGTAATCCCGTTTGCATAACTTTTACCTACTCCAAAGGAACACAACTGTCAAAGTCACATGGTCAACAGTGACGAACGGGTTTGTTTATCTCCTAATTTTCAAAAGCACATTTATATGAAAAAAAATACTTTCACCAATTAGAATTTAATCACACTGCATTACAGATTGGTTAGAGGAAGTATACAAACATCTAGAAGCACTTGTTTATCAGACAGTGTTATAACTTTAAATCCAACACACGCCGTTTCTTCTCTAGTCGTATTGGCAGAAAAAAAAAATTGGATGTTGGGACACGGAGACTGGTTGTGCGCAGCCAGCGAGATTGGTACACCTCATATTTAGTCTAAGATATTTACTGAATTACGAAACTCCTTATGAGTTTAAACAGTTTGACGAACGAGAGGAACCTATGTTTGTGATAGTTCTAAAAAAAAAAAAAAATAAAAAAGCCGTTCAGTGACGGTACTAAAAATTACCTACTGCGCATCTGACATGCTCACTCTGACTCATCTTACGTGGGCGCAACTAAGGAGGTAATTAATAGAGGCATGTAGCTAGCAGATACAAGTTTCATAAGTAAGGAGAATATTAGGCTCATAATCGTAAAGTAAACGAGGCGTGGCGAAAGTTGGACCTTGGCCAGTTGGCAGGCCGCGCCCACATCACGGGGAACAAATTGGAACAGGGCAGGGCCCGTCGCCTGGAAACCATAACAGCGGCACCCAAAACTGCGCATTAAAAATACACCGACGACGTAGAATTTATTAAAGAATTTGTGACCCTGATCGCGTGCGACGTATACTTCTGGTATAAATAGTTTATGGTTAATTCGCCGTTAACCTCGTAAAAAAATTACATTATAGTATATTCGCGGTTTCTTCACACTTATTAAATAAAACCTTTTAAAAAACACCCCATATATGACGTGCTTGGTTGTTTCATAAATATGCCACGCATCACAAGTGTTTTATACACGTGTTAAAATAAAAATTACCTTTTTTTTTTAGTTATGTTGAACTTTTACCTATATTTAAAAAGAAAATATTAGATATATTTTATAATTAATATGAATGAAAACAGGGAAAATCGGTTAGTTAGTTATGCTCAGAAAGAAATAGTTCTTATGCAAAATGTTGTTACACTCAATGCACACGAATGCGTTGCGTTTGCCCTCTGGTGTAATTTTAGGAACTTTGCTTCAATGATGCGGAGGAATATCCTGGAAGTAGAACTTTAGCAACGCTTCAAAAAAGTTGGAGGTAACCGTGAAGTGACTGTAATTGGCCGTTATGTTATCTAACCTAGTAAATAATAAGACTATACGCCGTAAATGCGTATTAAGGCTGTTCACAGTAAACTCTGCTTAAGATATACTTTTATTCCCATTGTGCATTCTTATGCAATATGTGGTTACAATCTACACACACACGCTCGTATAGTAATCTGGTAGAATTCACGTGGTTACAATNTTTTACCTATATTTAAAAAGAAAATATTAGATATATTTTATAATTAATATGAATGAAAACAGGGAAAATCGGTTAGTTAGTTATGCTCAGAAAGAAATAGTTCTTATGCAAAATGTTGTTACACTCAATGCACACGAATGCGTTGCGTTTGCCCTCTGGTGTAATTTTAGGAACTTTGCTTGCATGATGCGGAGGAATATCCTGGAAGCAGAACTTTAGCAACGCTTCAAAAAAGTTGGAGGCAACCGTGAAGTGACTGTAATTGGCCGTTATGTTATCTAACCTAGTAAATAATAAGAATATACGCCGTAAATGCGTATTAAGGCTGTTCGCAGTAAACTCTGCTTAAGATATACTTTTATTCCCATTGTGCATTCTTATACAATATGGTGTTACAATCTACACAGACACGCTCGTATAGTAATCCGTTAGCATCCGCGTGGTTACAATCTACACACACACGCTCGTATAGAAATCTGGTAGAATTCACGTGGTTACAATTTACACACAGACGCTCGTATAGTAATGTGGTAGAATTCTCGTTGTTACAATCTACACACACACACGCTCGTATAGTAATCTGGTAGCATCCGCGTGGTTACAATCTACACACACACGCTCGTATTGTAATATGGTAAAATTCGCGTAGTTACAATCTACAAACACACGCTCGTATAGTAATGTGGTAGAATTCTCGTTGTTACAATCTACACACACACGCTCGTATAGTAATCTGGTAGCATCCGCGTGGTTACAATCTACACACACACGCTCGTATAGTAATCTGGTAAAATTCGCGTGGTTACAATCTACACACACACGCTCGTATAGGAATCTGGTAGACCTCACGTGGTTACAATTTACACACACACGCTCGTATAGTAATGTGGTAGAATTTGCGTTGTTACAATCTACACACACACGCTCGTACAGTAATCTGGTAGAATTCACGTGGTTACAATCTACACACACGCACGCTCGTTTAGTAATCTGGTAGAATTCGCGTGGTTACAATCTACACACACACGCTCGTATAGTAATCTGGTAGAATTCACGTGGTTACAATGTACACACACACGCTCGTATAGTAATCTGGTAGAATTCACGTGGTTACAATGTACACACACACGCGCTCGTATAGTAATCTGGTAGCATTCGCGTGGTTACAATCTACACACACGCACTCGTATAGTAATCTGGCAGCAACGAGCGTGGTTATAATCCACACAGCCGCAGCAGTTGTGCTACGTTCTTATTTTAACCACGAGTAAAATTTCATGAGCACATTTCACAATTGTGCGTTAAGTCAATATTTTTCTTTGGCATTGAAAATGTTACATATTTTACACTTAATTTTGCTAAATTGTGTTATACATATTATGTGTACGTTTTCGCCATCATCCACGTCTCGTTTCTTCATGCACGGTGACTTGCTTAACCTCCTGCGTGGACATCTTGGCGAAGTGCGACATGTTTTGTGTTTATAATTATATGCAAATCTTTTTTTCTCTCTCTTTCACCAAAATTTTTTCATAATATTTCATTAAAAAGTAACTAGGGTGTTTCTCTAAAATATGTTGTTAGTTAATAATAGATAGTTATTAACACATAACTATTGATATTATTGTTAGCCTTAGTAAACAACACATCGCGTGTTTTTACGTGGGTTATAGCCTTATTTCATTATAATTTGTTTTCATTATTCATTTTTTTAAGTGGCTGACACTATGGTCCCAGAATTACTTATCTGCGACAAACTCCAATATGAGCTATTAGTCCGGAAAATAGATGTATCATGTGATGTGCCCTTGTTTACAAAAGAGACGCGACTGACATTTAATGATAGCATCCAGCCTTCCATAGCTAATTAGAATAGCACGGAGGGTAGGGACGAATTCAGCATTTGCGTTGACAAGGCTCAACAGTTAAGTGAAACAGTTATGTCACTAAAAACTGCTCCCAGCAGCATGGATCTAAATTATTGTTTAACTAGACTCAACCATGTCATTCATAGATTTACCAACCTATATTCATGGCATGCATGATCTATACATGCAAGAGGTAGCCACGTGGCTCGACAATTTAAAACAAACAAAAGAAATGCTAAATGATCTAGCCAATAAACCAATCACCATATTTGTCACGCAGCCTTGAGCTTACCCTGTTAGCACCTCTAATCTAACACATGATTTGGAAAATTTAAATATTTAAAAAATGTCAGCACCAACTATTAGACTTCAGGGCTTAGATCCTGTGTCTCTAGAGCCAGGGGACTCTAGTATATCCTCTTTATCTTACACACCACCGTCCTATACAAGATTCATATCGATGTGTGCTATTTCTAGTAATGTAAGTAATAGTGAACCAAATGAGGATGACTGTACCGTAATTACTGCGACAGTAGTGTCTACCAACATTTCACACACACACACCCCTCAACCAACACTCCTGTATCTCAAATTCACAACGTTTTTCTGCTCTTACCCATGCATCCAAAATCCAATCCATAATCACACCCCAGGTTTCACAATCACTTTTACTACTAAATCACCCCTTCCCTATTCAAAACCCACATCGAACAGCCACAACCCCTCTAAGGCCAGCCCTTGCGTTCCCAACACATAGTTAGTATCCAAGACAAAGTACAAATGTCCCATGCAACCTATCACAACATCACCTCTGTTACCCCTCACCAAACCGTTCCCACCCCTACCATCCCTTCAACCTGTCCTACTCCTTCCCTACCCACTCCCAACACTTTGGAACACAGTCGACAGCCCATCTACCCCACTCACCCCACATTACCACCCTACATTCACAGCCCTTTCCCCACTCCCAAACCCTTTCCTTCACAAACCACCAAACATCATTTTAGGTTTTTAGCTAACTTTTGCATCCTCTTAAAAGAGTTCTTGCGAATTTCCCCGAGACTGATGGCCTCAGTATTCCACAGCTGTGCAAGGTTTTGAGAGAACTCATCAAATTTTAACAAAAAAGGAAACATCCCTGACAACCAGCTGCCGGAAATAATTTTTCCATTCACCCCTTCATCCTTACATGATAGAAAACAAATGCCAACATAAATAATTACAGTATTGACCAGTATCACCAGGATATACTTAATTATTTCAATCCCGCCAGACTATTAGACAACATTCGATAGGATTGGTTCAATCGTTTACAAGAACACTCTGAACTTCTCACCCATTACGTTGCAGAAATAAAAGAAGCCGCAATGGTTATGAAAGAAGAAAATTTTAAATTTTAAAAAAGAATGGAGATTATAATGATTATATTTAATTCGTTTTACGTACGTAGGATAATCCCAATATACATCTAACGGCTAAGAAATCAGCAATATCTATATTAAAGAACTGTACTTGCATTTGCCCTGGATGGGGAATGAAAACAGCCTGTGAAAAAACATTCTTAAGCCCCTGTCATACTGTCAAATTATAGTCATAAAATATATTTAATAATGAAATTTGAAGACAAAATACGGCCATAAAATTCCTTCCAGCACATTTTTTCAAATAATCCTGTATGTGTGTAAAAACGTGTCACGCTGTAATTTTTTTTAATGGCAGGATCTTGTCTGAATTTTTATTTAAAAATTATTTTCAACAGGAGATATTGTTGCTGTGTTGCTATACAGTCCATTCATTAATAGGAAGAAATGTAAAGAAAGTTAAGATTTATTTTCAGTTATTTACTAAATTCAAATTTTATTTATTAGAGATGTTTCCTGCGCAATGAAATTTAATTCCTCTGTGTTATTAATATAATGTGTAATATTTACTTAAAATAGCATTGATGCTCAGACTGCTATTACGTAAATTAATAATCTTCCTTGCCTATTTCGTTTACAGAAATTATTCGTTATTTTAAAGTTTTGTGACGTACATTTTTGTCGTACGCGATTCTGATTGGCTGAACTCGTCAAACAGAAGAAATTTTAGAACCGGTCCAATATGCTAATGTTTGATGCAAACTGGAGCAATCCAACTCTTTCAGACAAATATGGCGGTATTTATGACGTTTCGATGAAGTCACAATTGTCCAACTTTACTTGATCAAATTTATTAGAAGCACTTAGTCGGAATAGATTTGATAGTGTGACAGGGGCTTCAGAGCAACGACTGGGATCGAATATATGACACGCTGCAGAACAGCCAGATGCGCTCGGTAACAAAACTGGAGAAACTCGGTTAATAAGGGGAAAACAAACGACTGACAACACTCGATTGAGATCAAAAGTCGCACTTATGGCGGCGGCGTCCACGTCTACGCGTGCGTGCACGGAGCGTATCCCACAATTTCTAAGGCCGTGTTCCAAATGACAATGTAGTAATTTAGTCACTAGTAAGTTAGCATGGTTCATTTAACGCTTTCGGCACTGGGCTAGATTACGAACTGAAATTATCATCTCCGACAGACTTGATGCGAATCATCTATTATACGTGCCTGTTTTAAGGAATTGGCTGTTGCACTTTGTTACGACACGTCCCCATTTTTCTCGCCCACTAAGAACACGCCAACTGCAGCGACGAATGTCTGTTATTGGCCCGCTCGCTGCGTAGGAAGGTGCGGCCCACATCACGTGCACTTGTAACACTAGTCGCACTTGTGCCTAGTGTTTATACTACTCACGAAGAGTTTAGCATATAGGTGTTAGAATCCAGGATGTTATATTGAATAAAAGTAGTTTACATTTCCTGTGGTACTCCTGCGGAAAAAAAAACACAATACTCGTTTACATCATCACAGTATAAGACAAACAAAAGGCGTAAACTGAAAAAAAAAAAAACAACTTAAACATAGGAATCTCACTAGTTTCAACAACAACAATAGTCTTCTCAGATGCATTAGACAAACTTCAATAACGTGTAGGACCTCCACGATTCCTTAGGCACGCTTGTATCCGACGAGGCATGCCAAATACAAGATCTTCAAGTATTTCCCGGGGCAAATTGTCCCATTCCTCAATTGCTGCTGTTTTTAAGGCCTGAGGTTGAACCCACTGTGTTTGTGTACGTGCAATTCGCACGTCGCTGGAGGGGAGAACCCCAACGTGTGCATGGTTCACACGTAGGTACGATACACTCCTACTAGCGACATAATTATTACATATTCGTTGGCGAACGGGGAATATACCTGAACTTTTTGTGAGCAGTATATCGTGTTCAGGGACGTATTTTTATAGTTAAGCAATTTTATTCTGTCAAATTTTTTTTTTAAGGATATGAATTATATTTTATGCTCCTTGTTTACCAAAGCAAAAAAACTAAATAGAAAATGTAGGAGAACGAGTTTTAAAAAATAAGATTATATAAATCTGAGACAAAACGATTTTGCATTCAGTATAATGTCTGATGTTGGTGACTTACACAACAGGATTAAAAATATCGGAGCAAGGTATTTATTGCCAAACATGTCCATATGGACCGCGGCATGGCTAATGAAAAACATTGGAAATCGTGCCGGACGATGCCGCTGGTCGGCGGACTTTCTCGGGGATCTCCTCCTCCTTCCCCTCTCCGGGACTTGCGTTCTGGCGTCGCTCCGTACTCGCCTCACTTCACTCTCGTCGGCTCAAGAGCCACCCAAATCTCTCCACTACACATAAGTTCCACTGTAGACAAAGATGGCCATACAATTTCGTTTTGCAAGGTTGTATGCTCAGTCTGTCGTGCAGAACAACGGGGCAAAAATTAAAATTATTTCTGATCCAGAACTGCTGGTCGGATGGCAAACCTACCTTGTATTTGATTGGCTGTTCAGTTTCAAGTGGGAAATTGGTTGTTTATGTTTCGCATCCGTGACTATAACTAGAGATAGATTAGATGCTAGCTTGGCAGCTGGTGAGTTTGAAACATAGTCTTCATGTTTTCGATATTCTTAATTGAGGCTTCTAGTATAGTAAGACAGGGCAGTTTATCATCCAAAACATTATCACCTGTAAATACATTCAAGTGGTCTTATATCAATATCACTTTCCTTTTCAGCAGAGTTTCCACATTCATTGGTTTAACACTCAGTGCTGCAGTTCCCATCATCAGTAGGCGAGAAACAACTATCCACTTTACATTTCAGGCCATTATGACCGAATTTCGAAATAATGTAGCTCATCTCACAATGGCGTATTACTAAGAACTGATAAAATCATCACCTGTACCTCCCTTTGAGTAGAAAAAAGCCTTGGCTATAACAAGGAAACTATTTAGAACGCTCCAACAACATGCACAAACATCCGTACATTTTTCAAACGTCATAACAGTATTTATGTGATCGGAATAAACCATTTTCATGACATGTGCAGAAGGGGAAAATCGGTTTACTCCATCATTAGTCTACGTGGCAAACCAATGCAGTGCACAATAATATGTTGACACTAAACACTTGAATTATCTGTAAATTAGCTCACATCTGTGTGTCCCTGAAGTACCGCAGGCTTTAGATTTGACGAGTTTCATCGACCAGGAACTGTTTTGCGTGTCCGAGGCGTAGAAGCGTGGGAGAGACAGTTCATGTCTGGAAATTATTGAAAGTACCATTTCAGGTATTGTTCCCCTAAATGTATTTTAAAAAACCCAATTTTAAAAGTATACTAGTATTTGGGGGTAAACAGATTCTTAACATTTTCTTAAGTATCGATGATTAAAAAAATACACGTACGCGCAATTTGAATTCAAGGAAGGAAAAAAAAACTAGCTGGATTACTTTCCAACATCACTTTTTAATTTTTGTAGATTTAGATACAAGTTCCAATTATTAATTGCTATATTTACGTTGACTAATATGTAAGATAGAATAAAATAAATAACAGAATATTTTGATATAACTAAGTTAATAAAAAACCCCTAAAAAAATTATTTGAGAATAGACAAAACCTTTGGTTTGACGTATGAGCAAGTCGTATTAATGATCACGGCCTCACAGACACTTAGTACTAGGTGCATAGACAATGGAGTAATTCATTTAATATAAAATAATTATTTACCTTAAAAACACAGCTACAATCAATAAAATACTATTTTGGGACGCTAAAATGTATATATTTACACAAAACCGTGGCCCTTTATTTATTTACAAACTCTAAAAGTCATTGCCCACCTCAATATTGCACTTGCTCCTTATTATGTAAGATGGCATCTACGAGATTTACAATTTCTCTACTTCGAGAACGGAAGTAACACATTATCAGTGTAAACACACATAATCGTTATCTAGACAATGTAAAATTAATGAGAGTATATATTTATTTTGATACAATAATATGCAGCGTGTATTTTTGTCTGCTACAGAAAGCTTGAGTACGTAGCAATGGTTTCATTCTTGACCAAGGTTCTTGAGCACTGTGAAATACGAATAGCCAGCTTGTAGAATCTATGGGATGAAAGAAAAATAAGCTATTTCAGAATTATATTNATTAACGAGAGTCTATAATTATTTTGATACAATAATATGCAGCGTGTATTTTTTGTCTGCTACAGAAATCTTGAGTACGTAGCAATGGTTTCATTCTTGACCAAGGTTCTTCAGCACTGTGAAATACGAATAGCCAGCTTGTAGAATCTATGGGATGAAAGAAAAATAAGCTATTTCAGAATTATATTTGATAAATTGCCAGAAAATACCTATTGTTAAAAATTCATATATATGACTAAAACACGTAAGCAAGACGTACAAAATAGTCTAACTCTTAACCAACTAAAAGCCGTTCACGGTAAAGTGAGAAATNGACGTACAAAATAGTCTAACTCTTAACCAACTAAAAGCTGTTCCCGGTAAAGTGAGAAATTCTGACATCAATCTTTCAAATAAATCACTGCATGGTAACTGCATGTTACCAATATACACTGGCATGCAGTCTTCCAGTTTTTGTCTGTCCGCGGTATCTTCACACTTTTGGAATAACACATTTAACTAATTATGCCATGCATGACGTGATTGGTGGTTTTCTAAATATATCATGCGTCGAAAACGTTTTCTAGTTCTGTTAACACAAGTGTGTCTTACTTTTGGTTAAATTGAACTTTTACTTACATTTTAAATCAAAAATATAATACCGTTAACCAGGGTTACTTTACACCTATTTAATGGACTAATTAAAAAGAGAGGTGTTATTAGGTGTCGAGCAATAATTCCTGGTGATACAGAAAGGCAGAACTCTGCTTCATTTATTTCTTTGTGAAGAAAGGTACAACATGTTATAAATTGCTCCGCAAGGCTTTTCTGAGTTTGCATTCTGTATCAGATAAGGTTGTACTGAGGTAAATCACCACACGAAATGCGAGGAAAAAAAACAACAACAGAGGAAACATAATACCTGCTAACGTAACCATACTTATTGATGAACACAAAAAATTGCTAGAAGTAANATGGTACAACATGTTATAAATTGCTCCGCAAGGCTTTTCTGAGTTTGCATTCTGTTATCAGATAAGGTTGTACTGAGGTAAATCACCACACGAAATGCGAGGAAAAATAACAACAACAGAGGAAACATAATACCTGCTAACGTAACCATACTTATTGATGAACACAAAAAATTGCTAGAAGTAAAACCATTAAACTATACTTCAAGAGAGGTTATGTACGTCGATGCTTCTTTGTCATTTATGAAGATGCATAAACTGTTTCTGCATGCACATCCAAACTTAATAAATTTGGTTAAGTAAGCATATTACCTAAAACATTCTCATTAGCATCATAACTATCAATTTGGCAGACCACAAGTTGATGTCTGTGGGACGTGTGAAGAACTTGACGCTAGGCTGTGTACGCCCCACAGTTGGGAGCCAATTTAACTTGACGTATGTAGGCCCCACAGTTGTGCGCCNGAACGCCGATGCTTGTTTGTCATTTATGAAGATGCATAAACTGTTTCTGCATGCACATCCAAAATTAATAAATTTGGTTAAGTAAGCATATTACCTAAAACATTCTCATGAGCATCATGACTATCAATTTGGCAGACCACAAGTTGATGTCTGTGGGAAGTGTGAAGAACTCAATGTCAAAATAAGTCTCAGACACTCAATGATACTGCAAGGCGGGTAGCTGCGACTGAAATGCTAGTCCAGAAAAGAAGAGCTGCAACGTTCTATATGAAGCAAAGCGATGTTACTGAAATGTGCAAAGAAAGAGAAGGTGTATGCGGGTATAGTCTTCGACTATACGCGCAATCTTCTCCTATCTTGTTTGCCAGTGCAATAAATGTTTTGTTTACACACGTTATGGCACTTTTTTTTGAAGCCTGCTTAGGTACAAATACTGCTGTATTTTATACCTATCAAAAAGGCATTGTTAAGCGGGGACCAGATTAAGTGTGAAATTTTCTTTTTGATTATATCAGTNTGCCTTGATGTATGATACACTAACTAGCGTTGCGCCCCACGTCCGGGTGCCACTTTAACTTGACGTATTTAGGCCCCACAGTTGGGAAGCCNCAAAGAAAGAGAAGGTGTATGCGGGTATAGTCTTCGACTATACGCGCAATCTTCTCCTATCTTGTTTGCCAGTGCAATAAATGTTTTGTTTACACACGTTATGGCACTTTTTTTTGAAGCCTGCTTAGGTACAAATACTGCTGTATTTTATACCTATCAAAAAGGCATTGTTAAGCGGGGACCAGATTAAGTGTGAAATTTTCTTTTTGATTATATCAGTAATCACTTACCTGCATCAGTTGGGTGAGCTCCGTATTTAGTTTCTCTTGTGCGGGGCAAAACCGAAATGAAACTGGCACGAGGTTCTTAATCTCTCTTACTATGGCAGGTTGCTTTCGAGTGATACATCAATACTATCTGGTGAGAGGTCACAGCATCTTGCCATGCGACAGGATCTTTGCTACTGTGAAAAGGGCGGTTCGCAAGTATGACAGAGTTTCTACACCTCAACATTACAATGATATGATAGTAAATTCGAGANCGACTCACTGCTCTCTCGAACTAATTTCTCTGGGTGGTAGTAATCAACTGATCCCCCCACTACTCTTGAAACCGGGTTTTTATGCTTGCCAGCCTTCAGTCTTAATTGTCAGAACGTGGCACCTTGTGGTGGGGAGGAGGAGAGTGGGGTGGAGTGGTAGAACACAGAACAATGCCTTTCAAAACACGTGTCCTGGTTTCTGAAAGTTTGGTCTGCCTAGGGNAAAAGGGCGGTTCGCAAGTATGACAGAGTTTCTACACCTCAACATTACAATGATATGATAGTAAATTCGAGAAATAAAATTAGGAAGTTGTCTGCTTCATGATGTACACAGGGAGCTTAAAATGGACTTAAAAAAATTATAGCAAAAATATTTTAAAAAATTTGCAAAAAGTATTACACCCAATTACCCCGAGGTGATGTTTGCTCTAAGTCAGTACAGACACTTAACAAACAGATGAGAGAATAGAGGCTACATTGAAGCACCCTAGTTCACGGATGGGCTTATTGCAGATATTTTTAAGATGGACAAACCAAATACAGGTGAGCTGATATTGAAAACGCTTTCAGAAGAAGTGTACATTGCTTGAAAAGATCCGGTAAATCACAAGAAGATAAGTGATCTTCAGAAAACTGTCCAACCGGTGCCAGATAAGTATAAAGACATATACCTCAAATTTTACAAGGCCAACAACATCAGATGATAACGAGTGACTGCAGACTTTTCATAGACTAGTTTCGTTGTTTTTAAATAGTGAAGGTCACATGTTGACAAAATTAATATATGTANACTGCAGACTTTTCATAGACTAGTTTCGTTGTTTTTAAATAGTGAAGGTCACATGTTGACAAAATTAATATATGTAGGCTTGTGCATAATGTTTTTCTTTCAAACACATTTTGCATGATACTTTTCATTTTAGTGAAAGTTCGCTGCCTTTTCATAATGTTTTATGAAAATATTTCCTTACTTAATTTCTTTGAAATGTTTTGTTTTTCAATTGTTAAGTTGTAAACTGTGAGTCTGTAGTATTCCAACTTTTATATACACATGCAATTGTGTTTCGTTCCAAAGACGTATTTCTTCCAAACGCCAGAAGTTGTTTGTGTTTTTCTTATTACATCGGATTCAATATTTTTTGTACAATGTGTTCGTAGTAATATGCCAATGTGGTCTTCACTACAGTGAAGTCAGATAATGGTTTTTCTGAATATTCTCCTATTTTTAATGGTAGCGGTGTAAAACCTACGCAGCAAAACAGTTTTATTTTACAATACACCCTTAGATATTTCAATTTGTGAGAAAAAGGTAATAATTCTGTGGTATTGATATCAAATTAATATAAACTAAATAACGCAAATATTAAAAATATTATAATGGAGAAAGTTCCCTTATTTTATTTCCTATAAACATTTAATATACCACTTTTACGTACATATTATAGGAAAGGTACGATACATAAAAATGTGTTTTTCTAAAAACATCCTATAACGGAATCTCGTCGTTTTTTACTCGGCGATTGATTTGTGTTTTAGTAAACGATTAGTTTTCATCGATTTTAAATGCTTTATTTCATAGAATAGCTGTGTGATGCTACCTGCCCCAGCAAATGTACTGAATGAGAGGACTCCAAACATGCCGGCCGTGATGTAGACAGGTTTCTGTGAGCGCATTATTATCATCAACAAGGACCTCTTGAAGGACTGCGAGTACAGCATCCAGTCGGTGGCGTAGGCAATATCGTTCACTTGTGCACTCTAAACAAAGATAATTATATTATGCGAATACAGGTCAGTAAATGAAATTCATACACAAGCATGCAATAATTTAAAGAAATTAAGAATAGAATGGAATTAATGCATGCATTTTTATTATCTGTTACCATTCTGCTGTATACATATATACCAGAACCATTAAGGAATTAAAGTAGTAGGAAATAGTATGTCCAGGAACACGGATTGGTAGAGCAGGTGATAGGTGCCATCTGCTATCTTATTTGAATCACAGTGGGAAATCTAGGAAAGGTGGGTTATGTAATATATCCGAATAAAAAATATAATTATAAAATTTAAAGTAATTAAATTTCTAATAATTATTTTCTACTTTCGTAGAAAATTAATTGAGAGTGAGTCGCTGCAACGGTTGTAGCAAAAGCGAACGATTTTGTAATAATGTCTTAAGCAGTCTGAAAGTTGCATGTACGAAGACTCTTTCTGCCAAGAGTACACACATGCACGCGTGAACGACTGCAGGTGTTGGAGGCAGCGACGCAGCGAGACTGGTCGTGGATGTTTGTTATCTGGTTTGATTTAACACTTGAGTTCACATGGGACGTTACAGGAACACAGCCACCCTGCCACAGCTATTAGCCATTGTTGAAATCATGATAACGAAGCTGTTAACTGAGTGTGCTCCATCACATGCATCCTGTGTTTCCGCAGAGATCGTGCCTGGTGGTTATCGCACCGACAAGCACTACGCAAATGCCATAATGAGGGCCAGCATGCTCATCACCGATGCAGTCAGCTCTTAAGTTATGCTGTCATAGCAATGCGAGCGACACCATGCGACCAGAGTCGTCAGTAGTGTGGCAACTCTAGCCAATCACAGCATCAATCATGCCTCTGTAAAAAATAAAAATTAGCACATAATCCCTGGAAAAAAATAGCCGCTGATCTAAAGCAGAAATATGCGGACTAAAATAATACCGAAACTCCATTTTACCCTCCCCAAACTTGCCGGACAATAAAATTGTTGCTATATATCATTCAACACAGGAAAAATACCAAATATCCCCTTCCCTCAGTTTTGATGGCCTAGGTTCGTAGGCATCAATCCGCTGACAGTTCGAACTATTTTCCAATGTAGTATTCCGATGCCAGGAAAATAACTATTTACCTATGTATCAATCAGTTGCCAGTTTAAATTATTTTCCTATGTATCAATCCATTGACAGTAACATTAACATTTTCTCATGCATCAAATCGAATAAATCTGCTTCCCAAACTTGCAGACTAATAAAGTCACTCCATATATGTGCCGAACTATCTATACGTGCATCAATTTGCTGCTAGGTAGAATAAATCAGTCTATTCCGACCCCCCCCCCCCAGACTCATAGTCTAATAAACTAAAGCCATCTGTGCACCGAACTATTTTTCTATGTATCAGTCTGCTGCCAAATAGTATAAACTGGCCGAATCTGCCTGACCTTCCAACATTTTGTACCTGCAATCACGAGCGACATGTGTCACATCGGGCATCTTCAGTACCTTCACAACGACTTTCACTTTTTGGTAATTAGTATTTTTAGTCTACTGCCTACTCTCCGAAGGATACACGATACAAAGGCTCATGAGAACGCTTCCCTTTCTGTATGTGTGTGTGTGAAAGTGAACGCACGTGTGGATATGTGTGTGCGCATGTGTTCTCCCGTTCCTTTTTTTTTTTTTTTGGACACGCCAACCTAATTTCAGCAAACTTGATTCCCTATTGTACTTAGTAAGAACACCTGACTTTTATAGTTTTCGACCATTCCAGGCAGTTACTTTCTAAATGTAGATAATTTTTCATATTTAGTGTGATGTCATATCTTGGGAACCATTGAACCTATTTAAAACAAATTTTGTATGCTGCCGACCATCATGTAAGCATTAAATTTTGAAAAGGGTATTGTTTTGGTTTGCTATTTTGTAAGATAGCACCAAATGAAAGTAGTGAAAATTTTACATCATATCTNGAAAAGGGTATTGTTTTGGTTTGCTATTTTGTAAGATAGCACCAAATGAAAGTAGTGAAAATTTTACATCATATCTCCAAAACTATTTAACAATTGTCATGCAATTGGCACATAAGTAATACTATGATAGGCTAGGTAAAGGTAAGTAAGTGAACTCGATAAGGTACTTATTTTCGAAATGGTGGCCATACAATTATTTGTAGTTTATTTGGTTTATCTACCATACACGCCAAAATATTTCGACCAAATTTTGTATGCCGAAGTATCTATTAAAAGCATAAAAAAGTCAACATATAACCACTTTTGTCAACCATTTGTAAGAAAGCACCACACAAATAAAACTTTTTTTGATAATTGTTTACCGATATATTACATAGATTCCATCCAAATTAGCAAACAAGTAGTACTACGGTAGATTAAGTTAAATGGTGTGTTTTAAGTATGTTGATACATAGTTTCAAACTGGAGGCCATATCGCTCCCTCAGATTAGACTGCTATATCGTCGAAATCATGTAATAGATTCCCAAAACCATGTTATAGATTCCAACTTAACTTTGTATGTTGGCAGTATATATTACAAATATAATTTATATCTATACAAAGCATCTTTATCCGCCATTTTGTAACATAGTAACACACGTTAATAGTTTTTATGTTAATCTCGGGAAACAATTTACAAATTCATACCAAATTCAGCAAACAAAATAGTACTGCACCAGGTGGTGTGAACTGGTATGTCTTAAGTAGGCCAGGCATTTATTTTCGAAATGGTGGCTATATAGACAATTTAGTNCAGGTGGTGTGAACTGGTATGTCTTAAGTAGGCCAGGCATTTATTTTCGAAATGGTGGCTATATAGACAATTTAGTTCAGTAGTAAAATGATTCTCTTGTTTAAGACTGAATAGAAAAATACCTCCGAGTATGTATTACAACCATCAAATGTGTCTGTACAGGGCCTCATTTATCTGCTATTTCGTAAGATAGACCTGCAAATAAAAANGTATTACAACCATCAAATGTGTCTGTACAGGGCCTCATTTATCTGCTATTTCGTAAGATAGACCTGCAAATAAAAAATTATAAACTTATTTCATATATCAGGAAACAGTCAATCCATACATACAAAGTTTGGCGAAGATGTATTGTGGTAGGCCATAAAAATAACATTTTTTTAAAAGTAGGAAAGACATGTTTCAAGATGGCGGTTCTAAAATCATTTTAATTTTGTGGGCGATATCTACGAAACTAAGTAGTCTATTTTAACTTAACTTCGTATATTGGCGCTATACAACCATCGAAATTTCTACTACATTACTTTTTTGTCCTCCATTTATGAACATCGCCACATTAAAATTATGGAGGTTTTATGCCATGTTTCGAGAACCAATCAACAGAATCCCACCAAATGTTACGCTGGAACATTTCAAGTAAATATGTATCAAATTGTGCACACCATAAATGCTATAGAAGGCAATTTAAACTTTCATGACTTAAGTGGGTCAGAGAACGATTTTCAAGATGGCAGTTTATTAAATTATTGAGATAAATTTTTTAATACATATGGGACATTTAACCAAATTCAACCAAAATTTGTTATGTTGAGTATATATTAAAAGCATCCTATATAGAGCCTATTTTTAGAAATTTTATGTATACAATAGCACCAATTAAGCAATATATCAGGGACCAATCAACCTATTTCCACGAAATTCTTCAAATGACTAATGATATGGAAGGCCATGTGACCTTACATGTTTTAAGTTGCTCAGTCACTTATTTTCATAAGACAGCCCTGTAAATATTTTTTGTAGTAAACCCTATCACTAGAAACATTACACTGATAAAATACAAAGTAGATGTTCCGACTCCCATAATGCAGTTGATGGCACGCTAGCTTATGGTATAAGGTTTTATGGGTTCGCGTCCTGGGGATTGTACGTCTGTATTTGTTATTTTCTCACTAATGCTGCATATGTTTCTGGTTTCATCTTTAATTATATTGCTTTTAACGGGACGTAAAGTCCTACCTACAAACTCAGCTTTTAAGAACATATTTCAAAATCAATTGCAACCATGTTGAGGAAAGTAGTTTAACTAATTATATTAGCTTCTTGTTGTTTGAACTTTTGCTTATGTCAAATTCGTTCATGCTCTGTTTTTTTAACATCAACACAAAGAAAAGTAAATTTCTTGAAATGTACCCGCGGCCTCGAAATACCCTCGACGATATATTTTTAAAATGTATAAGTGGAAGGAACATAAAAAAAAACGGCATCAAACATAATAATTGTTTTAAACGCTGTTAAATTGCCAGGTAGGCTGGCTCCTTAATTTGTTAACACATCTCTGATGCGCAGCGAATAAAATCGTGTTTCTAGGCTACGTTCCAGGAATAGGACTAATAATTTATTGTTTTTTGATACTAAGGTTACGGGTTACTTTTAGGGGAGGGGGAAATGATCATCCAACATGGCCGTCGAGTGAGATCCCTGACTGTGACGTCAAAAGTAAGTCTCTGACGGCTCCTGTTCCGTCCATCCATGTTCCGGGACCTACTACTCCCTACTTTTAATGTAAGTAGACAGACACATTAAAATCATATCTTTCTGGGTTCTCATTATATGAGTTGTTTAATTGTTGTTGTTAATAAACGCATGAAGTGGAAACACTATTTGTTTGTCTTTTTAAAACGTACTTCACAATGAGCCTGTTAGCTAACACGATTTCGTCATACACACAGTATAAAAATATTTGTTGCCAGTAATAATTTTTTGTGAATTTAATCTGCAAAATTAAATGTTTACACTGTAAAACTTTTACATACATACGCAAGAAAATTGTTCTCGACTTTTCCGAAATAATATACAGATGTTTATAAACGCTGTGGTTATTAACACCAGGCACGTGTCACATGATCTGATTTTGCAAAATATAAATGTCTTTTTTTTTTTCTCAGAGCGGAGAGTTTTAAAAGTAGCTGTAGCACACCATTTTTAAAGATGGAAATAAATAAGCATGCAATTACTTAAATAAAAATCTAAAATTAATATAGGAAAATAAATGCTTGTTCCCCAAATTATACAATATGTTGTTCGCAATTTTAACGACAAANTTCTAAAATTAATATAGGAAAATAAATGCTTGTTCCCCAAATTATACAATATGTTGTTCGCAATTTTAACGACAAATTTCACTCGCCTTGATTCCACAAAATAGGGGAATACTGGGAGGTTTAGATGGTTTGTGGTGAAACAAACTACGTACGATAGCTGCATGAATTTGAGCAAGTACATGCGTTGTTCACCTGATCCGCGTCTCTACTCTACCTGGTACTAAGAATCCTTTCTACGAGACAGTGGCCTTTCTGGCAACTATGTTTCATAAACGAGAATTACTTGAAGCCAAAGCCCATATAAAACATAAGTTTTAAAAATTGTGCAAATTTATAAGTGATATCCGAAATTTCAGAAACCAAACTAAGTAAGTTTATGCATTCAAAAATCTTACTATATAAACGTGTCGCTCATATTTTTTTGTAAAAAGATGTATAAAAATTAATAGCACACAATACATCTGAATCAGTGATTTCAATCTGTAGAATTAATTTACTGAATTTTTAGTTAATACGTTGTTAAGTTTTGTAGAATCAGTGGAATGCGTAGAGGTTGACTGTTTCGGTTTCGGAGTATAGCCTAATGTGGAATCACTGAGCACCATGTCCGAGTACTGAAGCAAACAGAAAGTAGAGTGCATATTTCTGTGGTAAACACAAGTTCCACTGTGAGCCACTGAAAACGTGTAATGGGGCATGTACACCAACATTTTTTATAGTCGTGCGAATGAATTGGCGACAGATTTGAATTTATACTATAATGGGTTTCTCT
>NQII01003397.1:53940-149793 GCA_002778355.1 Clitarchus hookeri | reverse complement strand
TGAATATACAAGACATGATTGCTGACACACAAATCGCTACCTTCTGTGTGATCCGTTCTCCGAAGAAGCAGAACAGTCCTATGGCAGCCACAGTGAACACCAAATAACTTATACACATCATCATTCGAGGATTGGCGGCCTCCATCTGCACAAAATAAGCAGCAAAGTTTAGTTACAGTGCAAGATCGGCAGTAATAACTTCAATGTAAGTAATTAGCAACTTCACTAAGTAACTTCAACTCTTATATGTGCAATGGCGATGTAAGATTATACAACTAATATCATACTATTAGAAATAACAGTCCGTGAAAACACAAGTAACAAATAGCCAGCAGTTGAAAGTCAGCGTGGACAGAGACAGAGATTTATACTTACTTACCTTATGAACCTTCACTGAAATATGATTAATTGCAGTGTATAAAGCACAATACTTTTACGATTTACGATGTTATGCATTAGTTTGGAGCTAAAAGGTCAATGCATCAAAGTCATTAAAAAAAATTCACCTTTAAAGAAAAACGTTAAGGAAGAAATCAAAAAATTAGAATCTGTATAAACTTATGTTTACAAAATGTACAAAATAAATATCATTCTTAGTGTAACGTCTTTCAACATTAAAAATTAAAAATTTATTTTCTAAAAAAATTGCATAAATCGTATGTAAAAACAAAAATTGTATATATTTTGTGTGTCGGCTGTAAAACATCAGGTAACTTTAAACATAAAACAATGTAGTATATTTATTTGATGTATAGAAATAAGAACGCACACACAATGGCAGCTCGCCTTACGAAAGCCTTTCTGTTAATTTGAGTGGGAGGGGAACGAACATTTGTTTTCTAGGCACGGATGTTCCGGAAAGGCTGAAGACGATATAACGACCTTATCATACTGTACTCGAATAGCAGACCTTAGGGTATCAGTGCTCAGAAATTTTTGACGGATGCCGGGAATTATGTTTAAGACATTTTCCATCCCGTCTCACTCTACTTAAGTGTACACTCTAAGCTCGAATCAGTGATGTCAATAAGTGAAATAACATTCCCTGAAAATATGTTGATAAATTACTGCAGNGTGGTGGAATCCTCGACATTCAGTGGGAATCACAAATAAATCAGTGAAATTCAGCCATCATATTAATTAGTTATCAGGCACTGATTATCAGTCTCTCGATTCTCACTATTTCCACTGATTTGGCTCAAATCTCACTGTTTCATATTTACAGTGTAAGGCCTCAGCAATCACAAATACCGTGGCTTCAAAAAGCGGTGTTTGCAGAATACACGACTTCCCATATTTTCATGAAAAGTTACTTCCTTTAATGCCGGAACCTCTGTTTGCTTAGTTGTGAGATGCAAGGCTCCCACTGGAAGATTCCGGGTTCTATCCAGCCCAGGAGGGGCGGGAATCTTAACAGGGAGCCCTATTGCAGAGTGAAAGTGCTCCTTTTTTCACCCTTGTACTCGTTTCTTCGCAGCCCGCCCTCNTTAACAGGGAGCCCTATTGCAGAGTGAAAGTGCTCCTTTTTTCACCCTTGTACTCGTTTCTTCGCAGCCCGCCCTCACCACATGTATTACTCGGGCTGCAAGAGAAAAAAATGTCCCCCCACCACCATGTTTGATGGCCCTGTTTGGAGGTGNGTATTACTCGGGCTGCAAGAGAAAAAAATGTCCCCCCACCACCATGTTTGATGGCCCTGTTTGGAGGTGGGAAAATCAGGCGAAGAACTCAAAAAGATTTCCATTTATATGTTCTTTAAACTCACATCAACCACAGTAGGTCTTATTAATTCGATGTGACGGAGGCCTGATGAGGGGGTAGCTTATTCGACCGAACTAAAAATTACACTGTAAAGATGTGCAAACGCACACGCACGCACTCACGCCTTATGCGGAGAGGCCGCTCTGGGGTCTTAGTCAACATTACTCGCCTCCCGCCTAGGCGGGCCGGGTTTAAATACCGGCAGTGTCGCCCGGATATTCTCGTGTGGGAAACGTGGTGGACGTGGCCATTATCTGGCGGGTTTCTCGGAGTACTCCAAATTTCATCGCTCTTGCATTCTTCCGCTGCTGCATCACGATACATTATGCTATTCTCGGCCCCCTTTGCCGATTGCTTGGCCAACACTTATGAAAAGAGTTGTAATGTAGTGCATACATATATCAGCAGTAGTTAGTGTCATTATAGAAGGCCTATTGCATGGAACCAGAATCCCCGTGATGTGTGGGAACAGTGGTGGATGGTACGTCAACCGCACCACGTTCATATTCCAGACACCAAGGCAGCCACCAAAGGATAAACATAGATACAAGTGAGAATAAACTCTAACTTTGTGAAATGCACGTAAATAATGTGAAAAATGTAAAAATTATGTGGCCAATTAGCAAAAAGTTTAAAGCAAAAACGTAAAGCGTATATAATATAAATAAAAGTAAATTATTTATAATATTCGTAAATTTGCCAGAAAGGGTACAATAGCATGTGTGGTAAGTCACGCACTTATGGTTCAACCTATGGCTAGTCATGTATTGCTACGTTCTGCGCGGGATTCGAACCAGAACCCATCACAAGTACGCTTTTGCTCCAACCAGTTACNAGTCATGTATTGCTACGTTCTGCGCGGGATTCGAACCAGAACCCATCACAAGTACGCTTTTGCTCCAACCAGTTACGCCACGGATGTCGGCAACACCTTTTTGCGATTTTTCAAACTCTGATAGTTTCACTTTTGGTGCTCAGAGACCGAGCAACGTAGCACAATGAGATACCTCCGNTGCGATTTTTCAAACTCTGATAGTTTCACTTTTGGTGCTCAGAGACCGAGCAACGTAGCACAATGAGATACCTCCGGACTCGCGTCAAAAGAACCAGGATTTCATTACCGCGCCGACCACACTGATAAGAGTTTTTAGCCCATTTTTTACCGAAATCACTNGAACCAGGATTTCATTACCGCGCCGACCACACTGATAAGAGTTTTTAGCCCATTTTTTACCGAAATCACTCCAGGCCACGGCCGATTCTTCCCCAATCCGGCTTCTCTGAGTAATTAGCTCGTTATCTAACGACCTCGTTGTCGACNACGGCCGATTCTTCCCCAATCCGGCTTCTCTGAGTAATTAGCTCGTTATCTAACGACCTCGTTGTCGACAAGATGTTTCAGAGAACAACTGTTTCAGAGAACGTCGCTAGCGAGGTGGTGCTTGTCTTTTTAAAGAAATATAATGGAAATTTTCACCTCGTGTAGGAATATTATATCTCTTCTTTAACACATATGTCGTACGCAAACACCCTACCGTAATCTATATATATATATATATATATGTTGTGTCCGTTTGTTTGGACGCGTATAACCCCCGAAAATGTCAACCAATTTACATTCTGTTTTTTATAAGCCTTCCTTTAATTCCCACGAGTGTTTGTACATCTTTCTTTTTTTATCTGTATTACCTGCAAAGGTACTAAAATCTGCAAAAAGCTAATTTTTACCATGATTTCGCGTCAGGAAGCGTCTTTGTTGACAGCTCTCTGTTTGAACATTTCAGCTGTTTGAACCATCAAACTTATTCATATGCGCGGAAGATGGTAAACCTAAAAACATCGTATACGAACAAGAGCTTCTATAATAAAGATTTTGAAAATACATATACTTTTTTCAATTAATTTCACAGAAATTTATAGAACCAAAATATTTTATGCCACAGCAACGCGTGGCCGTGTAAGCTAGTGAATTATATTATTCGTAAAACCAGGTCAGATTTCGCAGCCCCTTGAATACTCGAGAATAGGGGGAGCGTTTATTAGCTGAAATTATTATTATAAAAAGGCGTATTCTTCTTTTACTTGGCCACGCGGAATTCGGCCAGTCGTTTACTAAATGATTGCCCATGCCAAAATTTATCTAATGTCTCCGAAAGGACGAGAATCGAGAAACCACAAAATGGGGGAAAGTATATATGTTACAAGTTTAGTCTGTTACTAAAAAATAAAGTGGAATTTAATGTTCACTAGTTAATAAGCCGTCTTCAGCATGAAAACTTGTGTTTTTCAGAAATACATTTTTCAGAAAGACATTTTCCAAAACAGTTGTGAACTGACCGTCAGTGATTTGCCTGACAGGTCATGGTACAGTATCTTCATTCTTTGCTGCTATTTGAAAACTTACGCAGTTAAGTGGATTTCAGGCCGCGTTACGTGTAACGAGACACACGTCTAATTTTTTCCGTCAGTTTGCTGCGCTACGACCAGTAAGTCCGTCATCGTACTCACTTGCTGCCCACTAACAAAATATCATCTTAAAGCCCACTGAAGAAGGGTTGTGTTTGTCTTTGCTGGTACGCTTCAAGTTACGCCTGTTAAACCACAAATTCACAAAAAAAAATGGTAAATATAAATTGTAAATTTTTTTTCGGGATATTAAATAATTATTATGTACTTAAGGCTCCAAGCGCTGCAACATGGCAGGCGCAATGCCACCTTCGAAGCGATTTTATTTTGCTGCACGGTCGTGTGACGTCGCACGGTTTTATCGGATTCGCCTCCTGCGTTCGCAATATGACAGATATTTGAATTTTCGCGAGGATCCAAGTTCTGAACTGTAATCTCTTGGTGTGTTCTGATAATTGAGAAACCGGCTAGACGTAGTTTTCTTCCCACGAATTTCAGACAACATGACAACTGACCTTTAACTGGCGTTTCAATGCAAAAACAGAAAAAAAACACCTGGCGTTTACTTACTTAAAGTAACAAAAAAAAATGATTTCAATTTAAAACGTTTTGTCTTACCATAGCAATATTGTAGACTATGAGACACATACTTAAAGATGACACTACGAAGTATGAAAATAGGAACGGATCCAACAGATTCCTCACCTCCTCAGACAACCTGGAAGAATGGAAAAAAATATAAACTTGAAAATAAGTAACAAGCAAATGTAAAACATTGCATTTTAAATTTTTACATAATTTTTTACCAAAAGTATTCAAATAAACGTAAACTTTTTCTTACATAATAATAAACACACACTATTTATGGTTTCGAAGTTTGCATTTATGTGCGTATATCTATGTAGTATAGTAATCACGAAGTGATACATTGTGTATACTTTAGTTCATTATAAACGGCATTTAAAGTTTTGTTATTATTGGTATATTTTGACGAATTAATTTTTAGAGTATGACATGAAATTCAACCATTTATATTATGATGTATGTTATCCTAAAATATAGGGTATCCATGAAGTAATCCTTAGTTGTCAATTCCCAAAGTAAACCCTTTGCTAAAAATCTATTATAGAAATAATTCAGAAAAGCATATTTGGTATCATTATAGATATATTTTAACATTTGTATTTAAGTTGTCCTACTTATTTTATGGCAAATACAGTATTTTTGTGAATAAGTGAGGAAACACTTAAGTACGAGACAGTTTAAGTGCATTTATCTCTAATAATGTAAAACGAAAGCATGTTAATAATACACATATCATATTTGTTAGATTATACTCTATCAGACATTGGTACATATACAAGGTTCCTCCTCTATTGAGTCCTGCCTCTTGCTCTAGGCAGCTATTTGACTTCAATGCCGACCAGGTCAGATCTTTACGTANCCTCCTCTATTGAGTCCTGCCTCTTGCTCTAGGCAGCTATTTGACTTCAATGCCGACCAGGTCAGATCTTTACGTAGTCTATCGTTGCAATTTTTTTCTCGGCCTGTGGGGCCGCGGTGTTGTAGCGGTCAGATGACTCGCCTCCACCACAGCGAACCAGGTTCGATTCTGTGCAGAGTCGCACCCGGATATTCACATGTGGGAATAGTGCCGAACGATGCCGATGGTCGACGGGTTTTCTCAGGGATCTCCCGTTTCCCCATCCTTGCATACCGGCGCTGCTACATATTCACCTCACTTCACCCTCATCGGCTCTCTAAACCTCGATTGAAAGAGCCGCCTAAATCTCTGCACTTCACTCTCCACTCGAGTGTACCGGATACACCATTCTCTGGTAGTTGTGCANATCTCCCGTTTCCCCGTCCTTGCATTCTGGCGCTGCTCCATATTCACCTCACTTCACCCTCATCGGCTCTCTAAACGTCGATTTAAAGAGCCGCCTAAATCTCTGCACTTCACTCTCCACTCGAGTGTACCGGATACACCATTCTGTAGTGGTTGTGCACAGTGCTGGACCGAACATGTCTTCGGTAGGGCCTTGTTGTACTCTCGTTTCGTTGTTTTTACGTCTCGCAACCATACAACACAACAGGTTGTGTGGTGATCATTCGCTAATGTACAGGTAAGTAATTTACAGGTTTTGATTTAACTTGCATAGTGTACAGTGGGTGATATAATGACATACAGTAGAAATGTTAATTTGTCTCTCGATTACGTACTTACCATACAAATGTCACGTTGGCGTTAAATAAATAAATACAAAAACGGAATTAACGAAAAATCAAAACTCAGTATCATTAAAACAGGGTCAATTAAAGGCTTATTATGAAACACGCGCAATTGAGGGACGTGTTATTACTCTTATATTGNATCATTAAAACAGGGTCAATTAAAGGCTTATTATGAAACACGCGCAATTGAGGGACGTGTTATTACTCTTATATTGCGGATTACGATACCATTTTAAATAATTTTATTTAAATTTCGAAACATTTTAAATTTAATCCTTAATTTTGTAGCTTAGATTTGTTTACACTTAAATATATTTAAACTGTTTATTTAATTCTAAGCCTATCCGGAAGGCAAGACGATAGCACTAGGATAATTACTGAAAAACATTCTAACCCATTACTAACTGTGTAACAGTTGTAGCGTTAATAACTATTTTAAAATTTCTCAAAACCATTTCGGAAATTGAACCGCAATATTGCCTCGGTAACTCAGCGTTAAGGCCACAAAGTGTATACTTGTGTTAAAATGAATTTATTTAACCCTCGACCTGCACCAGCATAGTAATCTCGAATTAGTATGCTTTTCTGCATTGCTGTTACGAATTCCAGCTGTCAGTAATAAGAAAAAATTGTAGAAATATTAGCTGTGTTTTTATTCATGCCATCATTTCAATAGTTTTCCTACTTGCTCTTGGTCATTAAGGCNGTAGAAATATTAGCTGTGTTTTTATTCATGCCATCATTTCAATAGTTTTCCTACTTGCTCTTGGTCATTAAGGCACTTCAAAAATTCAAGTACTTGATACGGGGATCAATTTTGAAAAACAATAATTTTGGAAAATCTTTTTTCTTCTATTTCAGGCTTTCTTCGATATCTTTAACAGTCGCACGCCATAACAATTTCGGAAAATAATTTTTTTATTAATGCTTTTAAATTATAGCCAATATTAATCAATTACTGAGGAACTCCGCTCTTGATTCTTGATACAGTAGCGTAATCGGTGTTACTTTAATCACTGGGAGGAATGNTCAGTAATAAGAAAAAAATGTAGAAATATTAGCTGTGTTTTTATTCATGCCATCATTTCAATAGTTTTCCTACTTGATCTTGGTCATTAAGGCACTTCAAAAATTCCAGTACTTGATACGGGGATCAATTTAGAAAAACAATAATTTTGGAAAATCTTTTTTCTTCTATTTCAGGCTTTCTTCGATATCTTTAACAGTCGCACGCCANTGAAAAACAATAATTTTGGAAAATCTTTTTTCTTCTATTTCAGGCTTTCTTCGATATCTTTAACAGTCGCACGCCATAACAATTTCGGAAAATAATTTTTTTATTAATGCTTTTAAATTATAGCNCTTCGATATCTTTAACAGTCGCACGCCATAACAATTTCGGAAAATAATTTTTTTATTAATGCTTTTAAATTATAGCAAATATTAATCAATTACTGAGGAACTCCGCTCTTGACTCTTGATACAGTAGCGTAATCGGTGTTACTTTAATCAATGGGAGGAATGTTTTGATAGTTCCGAATCACTTTAAATAGTGCATTATTAAGTCTGTGTCAGCTATACACACACAAATACGTGGGTGAACACACACACACACACACACACACTCTCTCTCACAAACACACACACTGGATGTTCGGAAATTGCTGGGCATAATTTCAAGGGGTAAATTACACGCCGAGACATATATTTTGATATAAGGAATATGTGTCCGGAAATGCCCCTCTTGCCAGCTCCAGGTGCCAAACTAAGCGGTATATACATTAAAAACCTATGTATACAAAAATAGACAAAACAGCATTAAATATTTTTTGTAATGATTGATTTATTAAATTGAATTAATCCGTTATGTAATAAAATAAATTAAAAAAGATATTATTTTAATTTATGTAAATAGATAATATAACACCTTTGGTGTCACATTAAATATATATGTTTAACTTTTTGATGTAAATAAAAAATACATAATAAAATTATTACTCATTAACTTTAAAATCTCATTCGAAATTACTGAAATTAAATTGTTAGAAATGGATAAAAAAATATACTGTCACCAACTTTTGTATTACTAAAACAAAGTATAGGAAAAAAATATTAANTTATGTAATAAAATAAATTAAAAAAGATATTATTTTAATTTATGTAAATAGATAATATAACACCTTTGGTGTTACAATAAATATATATGTTTAACTTTTTGATGTAAATAAAAAATACATAATGAAATTATTACTCATTAACTTTAAAATCTCATTCGAAATTACTGAAATTAAATAGTTAGAAATGGATAAAAAAATATACTGTCACCAACTTTTGTATTACTAAAACAAAGTATAGGAAAAAAATATTAATTGTATCCTAGATAATAGATATAAAATTTTATTACCAGATATATATAAAACGTTAATTAATATGAGTGATATAAAATTAATTGATGTTTAATATATTTAACTTATAAAGTGTTAAAAGTAATGAGAAATGGTCAATTAATACATTATATAGAATTTTTTCAAGTATCGTTATTATTTTTAATGCTACGATTATTTTTTCGTCGAGTGAATTGATATAATAATAATTTCTTTACGATTTTTTTTTATTTTTTATAGTTTTGTGATGAAAAAATTTTAAATCCTTAAAATGTATGTCAAAAGTGAAGATCGAAAATTTGGGTACGCTAGCTTTCTCCAATATTACCTACTTGTTAGACACATCGCCAAACCTATCCCCATCGGGAAATATGTGGGTTGATATTAGCTGCTCTGTTGCGACCCCAGCTATAACGCAAATCTGCAACACCTGCGACCGAAAATTCAATTATCATGGAAGCATAATAAAGTCCTGTCGTAATCGACAGGTGCTCTATGACTCAATACCACGACGTCTGTTGGAATGTGTTCACAAACATGGCGGTCCCACATATATGACTCTCTGCAAACACCATGTTATTTATAATAAGTATGGTGGAGTTTTTGTGATAATTTCTTGTTCTTAGTTATGTTTGCCTTCCTTCCGAATTTCACAAACCAACACTTCCTCGGTGGTGCAACTGTTTTTTCACCATGAGTGTATNGATGTTTGCCTTCCTTCCGAATTTCACAAACCAACACTTCCTCGGTGGTGCAACTGTTTTTTCACCATGAGTGTATTTTCATTCATTCAAATTTGAGGCGAACTATGTTTGTTCATATCCGGTTATTGGTCAGCAGTGTTAATTGGAGACATCTGATACATATGTGTACAACACTTTTAGGAACCTCCCAACGATTGGCGCTGCGGTACTTTTCCTGGATGCAAGAAATTTAAGGAAAAAATCAACACCACCGAAAATCTTTGATCATTTATCATTTACAGAACCTTTACAATACGTACTTCAGAACTTTCTGATGAAAGATAATAACTTTTTGGAGGTCTTGCTCTCGCTGATCTCCTCTGGAGACAAGTTTGCCATCTCTCGCAGTGTCTTCAGCTACCTCCTGGTGGACGATAGCGTCCTCGGCCTGCTCCGTTCCAGGAGTGGTGAATATGAGAGTCATAGCGGCGACCTATAGCATGTCCGACGGCTACACGTCGTACTCCGACAAGCATAAGCCGTGCAGAGGTGACACAAGCATGGCGTTGAGGATGAAGCCTGAGACTTGATAGACGTACTCGATGAAGAAGTTGGAGTAGCTGTCGCGTTCGAGCGGAAACCATGTGTCCATAGGGAATGGCACGTCGTGGAGATCCTCCGTGTTGACGAGGCCGTATAACGGCATGAAGCAGTACACGAGAATGACGAGAGAGACGCCGGCAAAGTGAATCTTGNCGTGTTGACGAGGCCGTATAACGGCATGAAGCAGTACACGAGAATGACGAGAGAGACGCCGGCAAAGTGAATCTTGACGAGCTGGCGGCCCTGGTGCAAGGACCGCTGTGCGATGGAGGAAACATCCTCGTCGAATAACCGTCGCAGTTCGCCGATGACGTCCTCCAGCTCATGCCGCTTTTCGAACACAACACCCGCCATCACGAAGAGTGGCAAGACGGTGCAGAACTTGGACGTGGAGTCGAGGATGGCTTCCTGGTTGTCCCAGTCGCGGTAGACGTGAGTCATGGACATTATGTATACGAAACGGATGACCATCACCGCGGTAGATACTGCCCTCTCCAGCTGCGTCCTCCAAGAAACTCTATGGTCCGTACTAGGCCACAGCCCGTTCACCCGCATCAACGACAATATAAGACCCATACACTTCTCCTCGTCCGTCATAACGAACCTAGACAGTCTCTGATAATCTGACTCTCACAACGGCTTGGAGAGCTGTCTTCGACAATCTTCGTCTTCCTTTATTCCACCACCCAACTCGATGCTGAGTCACACTCAGGTTCCCACGCAATTTATTTATCAAACCGATCGAATGCAGTTGGCAAACGAGCAGTTTCGTCCTGCAACTGGGAGAGCAGTTGATGTACAATAACTGAATATCATGTCTTCCCTGCTTGGCCATAAACTGTTCGGCCATATCATAGACAGAATGAGGCCACTCGTATATTTCTTGTCTTACATGATTACCATATACACACTCGAAGATCCTTTGCCATTTAGGCCAAAGCAATTGTCTCCAGTAACCTTTACCCTACCGTTCCTAGAGCGTACAGCGTTATTACTTTCCCGCGTTAAAAATTCATTACACGAATCTAAGGCAGTGCATGCAATATTCTCTAACCACAGAGAGATTAATTTACATAGAACTAGCTGTGCCCACGGCTCCTCTCGCGTGGACCACGGAATTTTTGTTTAGGTTTTTTTTTTAAATAAAGTGGAATTTTACTTAGTGTTAATTATGAGATAATAATCATTAGACAAATCTTTTAAATGTAAACATACAAAACGAGAAATAAAATTGTAAAAACGCTTATTAGTGTTTGTCTGTTATATATAGATATATGCTACCGCGGAGTTTTTTTTAGGTATTTTTGTTATACCCAATTNTTCATTTACATAGAACTAGCTGTGCCCACGGCTCCGCTCGCGTAGACCACGGAATTTTTGTTTAGGTTTTTTTTTTAATAAAGTGGAATTTTACTTAGTGTTAATTATGAGATAATAATCATTAGACAAATCTTTTAAATGNTTTTAATAAAGTGGAATTTTACTTAGTGTTAATTATGAGATAATAATCATTAGACAAATCTTTTAAATGTAAACATTCAAAACGAGAAATAAAATTGTAAAAACGCTTATTAGTGTTTGTCTGTTATATATAGGTATATGCTACCGCGGAGTTTTTTTTAGGTATTTTTGTTATACCCAATTCTTTACTGCATGATATTGTGCCATCTTTAACGGCAAACATTTTTCGGTTTGATTCACTATTATCGTCACTGCTTATTCCTTATGTTACTTTACGTAACAAAATATAAACTAAAACCTGGCCAAACAACATAGCAATGAATTAAATAAAAAAAACATGGAAATCGGATATGTGGTTCTCGAGTGATAAGCGCACTATCAGACAGACAGACATTGAGTTTTATAATATGCGCAGTGAGTGAAGAAAACAGCCAGTGGTTATTTAATACGGATTTTTTTAAAAATAATGGAAATCCGCAAGTATTTTTTAGTTCATTCTCTAGTATCGTCATACTGAGTGGTTCCAAACACACGGAAAATAACACATATTTTCTCCCGCTTCTAAATTGCATAGATTTTATTCTGAAATTTATACAAAGTAAGATATACAAATGTTTTTACGAACCTTATTCAGTCATTATTTCACAACTGAGGTTCATGTAGGGCGAGAATAATATTTTCCAGATTCAAAATGTTGTTTTAAATCTACATTTTTTTTTTCGCTTGTAATCTAAACAATTTGTGTGTGTGGTCGTAAAAAATTGTCAAATTTTAACTGGGTAGTTAAAANGATTCAAAATGTTGTTTTAAATCTACATATTTTTTCGCTTGTAATCTAAACAATTTGTGTGTGTGGTCGTAAAAAAATGTCAAATTTTAACTGGGTAGTTAAAAAAAACATTACTTATAAAGCAATTATGTGAACTGTTTAACCTATATTGAATACGGAAGTAAAAAACTATTAAGAAAAGCAAGCACTCCCTTGCTTTCGTGTTAACTGAAAAAAAAACGCATTTCACATGCAACTTGTTCATTTTGTTATAATGGTTCAAATGGTTTTTACTTATTTTTTCTCTTAACTTTAAATTATAATATATTGAAGACTTCTCGTTTTCAGTACGCCCTCTTCTATTTCTGAATCCATGTTAGTGGAGTATTTTATTACCCTAATTTTAGAAACGCAAAGTAAGCTGCGAGATGTTTTTCGAAACTTTGAAATAGTGTGTAAAATTAACAACAAGGAAAATGAGATTTGTTAAATAATTCAACTAAGGTAAAAAACTAACAGATTTGGGGAATACCTCAATACAGAATTCTTCTGTTCAATATGTTGCAATGGTATCACGACATGCTGTAAGTCTCCGGCCAACCAGGCGTCCACAATGTGGAATATTATGGCATAGTCATTGACGTTTATCGCACAGAGTGGTACGTTAATTAAGTTGTGAGGATGCGATTACCGTGCTGAATAAGTGTGGTCCCTGCTTGAATACCGATTTAGCTTGCATATAGCCGTCATACAGGTGTAGATGCCAGAGAATGCCACAGGGAGCTGACGGAAGCTGTGCGAACAAATGCTTTTCCGCACTGAACTTTCGCATTTCAGCGTCCCGTTAATCCCCGAGGATAGTGCTTTTCCCAAAGTCGCTTTCTGTGCGTGACTCTAGCAGCGTTTGTCTTCCCTCAGTTTCCGCGAGGTGATCAACCACTGCAGGCGTCAACGTCACACAGTCACAGTTCGTCCTGTTGGCTGTGCACGGTGTCTTCGCTCGCACTTTTTGAAACCAAACCGCTGAAAAATCACACCATGTATGGCGTGTTTCGTTATTTCCTAAAAATGGCATGAATCACAATCTTCTTATTCTCCTGTTAACGTCACAGTATACTATTTTTGTTTAAATTCGTCTTTGACGTATTTGTAACTATAAATAACAATGTTTCGTTTATAATGTATACGAATAAAAACAGGAAGAAAGAAGGTGCGTGCGTTGGTAATGACTAGTAAGAAATAGTTCTCTTGTAAAATNACTCTAGCAGCGTTTGTCTTCCCTCAGTTTCCGCGAGGTGATCAACCACTGCAGGCGTCAACGTCACACAGTCACAGTTCGTCCTGTTGGCTGTGCACGGTGTCTTCGCTCGCACTTTTTGAAACCAAACCGCTGAAAAATCACACCATGTATGGCGTGTTTCGTTATTTCCTAAAAATGNGCTCGCACTTTTTGAAACCAAACCGCTGAAAAATCACACCATGTATGGCGTGTTTCGTTATTTCCTAAAAATGTCAAGCATCACAATCGTCTTGTACGCCTGTTAACGTAACAGTATTCTATTTTTGGTTAAATTCGTCTTTTACGTATTTGTAACTATAAATTACAATGATTCGTTTATAATTTATACGAATAAAAACAGGAAGAAAGAAGGTGCGTGCGTTGGTAATGACTAGTAAGAAATAGTTCTCTTGTAAAATANGAATAAAAACAGGAAGAAAGAAGGTGCGTGCGTTGGTAATGACTAGTAAGAAATAGTTCTCTTGTAAAATATGATTAACCTGTGAGCGCGCAAATAAAGTGCGTTGTCCCTTTGCTGTAATTTTCTAGTCTAAGTTAAGCTTTGTTTGCATGAGTTGATAGAATAGCCTGAAAACATATCTTTAGCAAGGCATCAGAAAAGTTGTAAGTATACCAACCTCGTGACAGTTCGGTATGGAATACCGTTATTCCCCGCAGCCTCCACCAGCACCTTGTAGCATTATCTGGCATCTACACGCGTATGACTGCTATCTCGACCTAGAAGCGCTGTTCAAGCCGGGTCACGCCCATTCNGCATTATCTGGCATCTACACGCGTATGACTGCTATCTCGACCTAGAAGCGCTGTTCAAGCCGGGTCACGCCCATTCTGCAGCGCGCAAAGTCGAATCACAACTGCATTTACGNTCGACCTAGAAGCGCTGTTCAAGCCGGGTCACGCCCATTCTGCAGCGCGCAAAGTCGAATCACAACTGCATTTACGTCGCTTTCTGTGCGATACCTTACCATCACACTGATGATTAGTGATTCAACCACATACTATGGAAGCGACAACGTAATTGTGAACCATAAAGAAATAGTCTGAACTTATGACCAAACCTTCGTACATGCAAGTGGTGAGGTTCTTACAGATAATAGTGTGAAAGGACGTCAGATATGTAGAAATATGTAAAATTTCCCACAGTTTGTCTTCTCAAGGGTGTGTGCATTTTTCATGTAATGGAAAAATGTTAGCATGTGAAGTTGCCGCTTATAGTTTACATAGTATTTGTTTTAGAAAATAAGGCACCTTNTGGAAAAATGTTAGCATGTGAAGTTGCCGCTTATAGTTTACATAGTATTTGTTTTAGAAAATAAGGCACCTTTTTCCCCCACCTCTGAAATATTTTGCATAAGACCTATCATCCTCATACCGTTCAAGGTTGGCTCTTACGTGAAAAACCAAACAGTGAGCGGTAAATCGTTGAAAATAATTTTTATTTTTCATGAATTTTATTCTTTTATATATTTTATTTGTTTAAATTTTTAGGGATTTATAATTACGAATAAGATTTTAAAAGTTTTTCACTCCCAAATCCTAGTATCCTTTTTCCATAATCGTGAATTTGAATGTAAAAATTTCAAAAACGAATGTTTTTACAAGAATAATTAAACAGGGAATTTCTTCTCTTCATTTTCGCTTAAAGTAGTGATATATTCGTATGTTCGACTCTCTGGAAACGAAAAAGAGCGAATAGCCTGNTTTTTCGCTTAAAGTAGTGATATATTCGTATGTTCGACTCTCTGGAAACGAAAAAGAGCGAATAGCCTGCCGCACGATGGCGACAAGGGAAAACTAAAGCGATCGCATACTTACTACAGAATCCTTCAAAATACGGAAGTGAAGCGGCATGCACAAAGCGCTTGAGGTTGGCGCGTACGGTCGTTTTACCGCCGTGAGGCAAGCAACAGGTTGGGATGCCGTTGCCAATGAGTGCCTTGTCATAGGTCAGGTCCGGTTGGAAGGGGCAAGGTTGCCGTGTGTCTTCGGTCAGCCTGTGTTCCGGAGTCCACGGATATACGCCTGGAAACCTACTTTACCAGCCGGCAGCCTGGCCAATAGGCAGCCTTTATCTGCTTCTCTGATCAACTGGCTCCGTTTATAATGATTTCACTGTTGACGAGATATTCAGTCCTAACTTCCAAACCTAAACCTCAGTAGTTAGAAATCGAGCATTCGAACGCAGGTTCGTGACATGGACACAGGGACTGTGCGGCTTCTTTGGAGGACGAGAACGTAAGGCGGGTTATTTTTTCCGTTATTCCCCCGAAATAAACCTTTTTTCCCCTCGAAATCTCGCATATTTCCTACGAAATGCCACTTTTAGCCTCCAAAAATGTCCCCTTTTACCCTCGAAATTTCCCTAATTTCCCTCCAAATATTATTTTTTCAAAATAATTTCAATGATCCCACCACGAGGCTAAATTACTAATTTTTGGGCNATTTTTTCCGTTATTCCCCCGAAATAAACCTTTTTTTCCCTCGAAATCTCGCATATTTCCTACGAAATGCCACTTTTAGCCCCCAAAAATGTCCCCTTTTACCCTCGAAATTTCCCTTATTTCCCTCCAAATATTATTTTTTCAAAATAATTTCAATGATCCCACCACGAGGCTAAATTACTAATTTTTGGGCAATGAGGAGTTGAACTGAGGAGCCTTCTCATAGTCGGCCCCTACCATACTTCATGCTTTTGCATTCACAGGGTGCCGTGGTGATGCAGCNCTGAGGAGCCTTCTCATAGTCGGCCCCTACCATACTTCATGCTTTTGCATTCACAGGGTGCCGTGGTGATGCAGCGTATAGAGGACATGTTAAACTTCACCCCCTTGCATTTCAAGCTGGGAGGGTTATCGCAGAGTCTTCCCAAGTACGATGTAAACTACAAATAGTCAGTAAAGCCCTATGCGAACTTATAAGCATAGTTGGCTGCAATTCCCGAGCCGTTTAAGATGTACACGCCAAATTCATAACATAGGCATCGACACCAACAAGGAAAATGAACGAATAGTCATTTAAGCCCTATGCGAACTTATAAGCATAGTTGACCGTAATTCCCTAGCCGTTTAAGAGGTACCCTCCAAATTCATAACATAGGCATCGATGCCAACAAGGAAAATGAACAAATAGTCATAATTCGGGATACACTTTCGTATTTGTATCAACCAGCATTAAGGCAAACCGTTTAAGATGTTCTCGTCAAATTCATAACATAGACATCGACGCCAGATGCACGCACTCTAACATAAAGAATGATGTCAAACTCTGCAGCATAATACGCGCGGTATAACATAAAGGATGCTGTCGTNCATAAAGAATGATGTCAAACTCTGCAGCATAATACGCGCGGTATAACATAAAGGATGCTGTCGTACACTTTAACGACGCGCACATTTTAATAGAAAGAGTGTTGCCGAGCACTTCAACGACACAAACACTCTAACGTAAAGGGGAAAGCCGAACACTTCAATGGCTCCTTAACATAGAGGGCAATGACAAACACTGTGGCGACCATGCACCCTAACAAAGAGCAACGTAAAACACTGCTACGAAGTGCGTGCACCATAACATAATGAGCGTTACCTTAAACTTCAGCGATGCAGACATTTTNCGTAAAACACTGCTACGAAGTGCGTGCACCATAACATAATGAGCGTTACCTTAAACTTCAGCGATGCAGACATTTTAATTTTAAGGATGGCTCCGAACACCTCAACGACGCACGCACCCTAACATAAAGTGTGACACCGAGCACTTCAACGACGCCCACACATTAACATAAAGGGCAACACCAAACACTTGAACGACGTACGCACCCTAACAAAGAGCAACGTAGTAAACTGCGATGATGCGCGCACTGCATAACATAATGGGTTCTACTGTGCACTTCAACAGTGCGAACAATTCANGTAGTAAACTGCGATGATGCGCGCACTGCATAACATAATGGGTTCTACTGTGCACTTCAACAGTGCGAACAATTCAACATAAAGGGTTTCGCCGAAAACTTTAACGATGCATGCTTCCTAACACAAAGGGTGACGCCGAGCACTTCTAGGACNACATAAAGGGTTTCGCCGAAAACTTTAACGATGCATGCTTCCTAACACAAAGGGTGACGCCGAGCACTTCTAGGACTTGCGCACCCTAACATAAAGGGCGACCCCAAACACTCTGGCGACGCATGAACCCTAACAAAGAGCAATGTCGAACACTGCGACGAAGTGCACGCGCCATGACATAAAAGGGCGACGCTGAACACTTCAACGATGCGCGCCGCCTAACATAAAGGGCAATTTAAGCCCTACAAGCATAGGTGCACATAAGTTCTGTATCGTATCATTTAAAATATGTTCGACAACTTCATAACATCACTCCCGTCATCTCGAAAAGGTTAAGTCTTCCCAAATTAAATTAACATTTATGTCCTTCCTACGAAATATACATCACACTCTTGCAGTCCAAGCCTGGAGAGTTATCTCGGGGTCTATACGTGTAGGCTATCTCAGAGTCTGCCCAACCACAGACAATGATAAAGTATTAAAGGCAATGCAACCTACNGGTCTATACGTGTAGGCTATCTCAGAGTCTGCCCAACCACAGACAATGATAAAGTATTAAAGGCAATGCAACCTACTATGAAAACATTGGCAGGAAGAATCATGTCACTACTGTAACAAATCATTTTAAAAAAAATAACATGTCTCGAAAGCATCTCGACAAAAACAAAGCTGACATAAATATCACCGCAGTTGCATCTGTATGCATATATATCAGTATAGGATAGGATGACCGACTCAGTTGCTATTCAGACTTCGAAGAGTTAACAGAGCTGTTTTTTTCTACGATGGGAAATAATTAAGAAATTTATTTATGTTGTTACTGTAAGAAGACTTTTTCTCAAAGTTCTCATGCTCGTCAACACGAGACTGTTTGCCAAAAAAATGTGAAATATATTATCTTATCATGTGAAAAATGCAAATCATATTTTCGAATACTTGATAGATTAAAGAGACATAGCACAACATGCAAAGCTCTTCTTCCTACATAGGCCAATCAGTATTTAACGAGAATAGAACAAATTTTTGATGTGAAGATATCCGCAAAAGAAAAATCCGAACCATCAACATAGTTAAAGGTAACTTACCCTACTAAGAAAACAATGGCTGGAACAGTCACATCTCCTAGACAACCATGCCGCTACTGTAACAGTACNACTAAGAAAACAATGGCTGGAACAGTCACATCTCCTAGACAACCATGCCGCTACTGTAACAGTACATTTGCGTATACCTACCATGCGAAGAGGCATATAAAGCATAAATACAAGCTGCATCCATATTGCACAAACTATCGATGTCATATATGCCAAGGTATGTTCACTCACATAGACAGTTTAAACAGAAATATGAACAATTGCAAAGACCTTGTTTCTTTACATGCTAAGTAGCACAGTGAATTGTCAACTTTACAAAATTGTGACGATCAGATGTCTGCTATACAAAGTATTGATACGCCTTCATCACCAACTTTCGACCTTCATGTGAACAATGAACACAATCCATCACTAATGCGTAGGAAACATTGTCGGAAATGCGGTAAGATATTTAGTCAAAGTAGCAAGGCACGTCGACATGAGATAAGTAAAACAGTGTGTAGTAGTGGAGAGACGTTAGCTGAATATACATTTACAGAACAAATAAATAAAAACTTAAATCCAATAGCGAAATATTAAGATTTGAACATGTATATATATATATACATTTATATATATGTGAAATTGATGGCATCGTCTTAGCTGTTATTCAAATTTCGAAGAGTATACATCGTCTCGAGCGAAAATGGAAAATACATCAGAAAGTCATTTGTGCTGTTTCTGCAAGAAGTCATTTACTAAGAGCCGCAATACCCGCCGACATGAAACTGCTTGTACTATGAAAATGAAGCAATATAGCTTAACATGTGAACAGTGTAAGTCTAAAGTTGGAAGACGCGATAACTTAAAAAGACATCTCGCAATGTGTGAAGGACTCTCTCCTATGCCAGCTAAGAAGCGTAGCATATTGCATACATCTGAAAAAACATATGAAGGGCAGACACCAGCTGCATTGGATACAGGGGCGCTGTCACCCTCGCCAGCATCAGACCTGGACATGAACAGTTCACAACAGACATAAAGATATTCATGTTTCTACTGCGCCAAGACCTTTAGTAAAAATAGCATTGCTCACCAACATGAGAAATCTGGAAAATTTTTGAAGAAGACACAATGGGCTCACTATACTACTTGTTGCTATAGGTGTGGTCGTGAATTCAAAAGTTATGACATAACAGGTATTCCAGACAGCATGTGACTCAAAATACACGACCTCCAGGTAAAACTATGCTGTGAGTCTTATTAAAACCATGACAAAATGTGCACATATAAAGCACCTACACCTGCATCTGTTGTAAACTTACCAAATTAGTATAGGTTCNAAACCATGACAAAATGTGCACATATAAAGCACCTACACCTGCATCTGTTGTAAACTTACCAAATTAGTATAGGTTCATACTGAAAGAATTTGCATTCCGAGGTATTATGAAGACATATGTTGCATCTTATTCATCAGACATGGTGGGCGATATTTTTACATATCTTAAGCATATGAAACAGAATATTGTAGAACAACTTACATGTGAGATGGAAAAAGAAGGTACGATAAAATATAATATATGGTTGGACTGTAAATATACCAAACCAGAACCAACACGAAAATGAATATAGCGAGAGGGCCTTCAAGACCTCAATGGAATATCTCTGTATGACACACACAAAATTGAAGATAACATTGAAGCTAGTATACAGAAAATTTGTCACGAGGAAAATAATATATGTGAAAGGGTTCCGGTTGGACATTATAAACGATACGTCAGTTAATGTTGAGAACAAATTTACTTAGGCCACATGACAAAGAGATGTATGTAGATTGAGTCACGCAATCTAGAATGTCCTACACGAACAACCAAACTTTGTAAGTGACCTGCAGAATGTGGGTATAAATTAGAGTAACCAAAGAAATTCACATAGTCGCTAAGCTATTGTGTACTCACCTTTNACCTGCAGAATGTGGGTATAAATTAGAGTAACCAAAGAAATTCACATAGTCGCTAAGCTATTGTGTACTCACCTTTACTTGGCTCAAGACAGGAAGCATTGAACTTGTTGACGCAAGGCAATCTAATAGATGACTCCCATACTGATTNCCTTTACTTGGCTCAAGACAGGAAGCATTGAACTTGTTGACGCAAGGCAATCTAATAGATGACTCCCATACTGATTCATCGTGTAAACTAGTGATTGTACCATCGCCCATGACATTATCCTGACATGCATAATGTTCCAAAGCATTCTGTGAAGAAGGAAATACGCCCGTTGCGGACATGTATTATGAAGAGCGCAAACCATACAGATCGTTCAACGATGTGAACAACAAACATGTATTTGCTAAGGCGTCAGATGAAAAACGTAGATGTTACAACTAAGGTCGTGCTTTCACACCGGTAGTTCAGGCTCCTGGATGCTGATGACGATGATGATGGGGATGATGATGATGATGCAAAATATGCATATTCTACTGACGATGGTGAAGTAACTGCATCTGAAAATCAAAAGCGTNTGATGATGATGATGATGCAAAATATGCATATTCTACTGACGATGGTGAAGTAACTGCATCTGAAAATCAAAAGCGTAAACACGATGAGGAAGAAGACGGATACGTGAAGTGGAGACAGAATAAATGAAGATTCGAACCAAGTACTCTGGCCCAAAGGTATCTCACAAACTACCCATCACGGAAGAACATTGATGCGAGCATGTGTTGTGAACCTTTTGCGAAGAAGGTCGTGAAGTCTAGCTACTTATTTTCTGAAGACCTCAACGACCTAGGTGATAGACTACATATGACGGTTACATTACAGAGAAGTGGATATAGATCTGAGTCGCTTCTCTATTTATACTAAATTGATGAACTCAGAGGTAATGATTAAATGTTGCAAGATAATGTACGACATTCATGTCCGTATACGACTATTATTGTTCAAGAATCACTGATGTGTTCATTGTTCACATGAAGGTCGAANAGGTGATAGACTACATATGACGGTTACATTACAGAGAAGTGGATATAGATCTGACAGCGAAGAGATAAATATGATTATTGATGAACTCAGAGGTAATGATTAAATGTTGCAAGATAATGTACGACATTCATGTCCGTATACGACTATTATTGTTCAAGAATCACTGATGTGTTCATTGTTCACATGAAGGTCGAAAGTTGGTGATGAAGGCGTATCAATACTTTGTAATCGTCTGTAGACTACGTCACAATTTTGTAAAGTTGACAATTCACTGTGCTGCTTAGCATGTATAGAAACAAGGTCTTTGCACTTTTTCATATGTATGTTTAAACTGTCTATGAGAGTGAACATACCTTGGCATATATGGCATTGATAGCCTGGGCGATATGGATTCAGCTTGCATTTATGCTTTATATGCCTCTTCATATTGCAGGCATACACAAATGTACTGTTACAGTAGTGGCACGGATGTCTAGGAGATGTGAATGTTCCAGCCACTGTTACCTTAGTAGGGTACGTAGCCTTTAATGATGTTAATGGTTCGGATTTTTCTTTTGCGGATATCTTCCCATCAAAAAATTTTGCTCTATTCTCAACAAATACTGATTGGCCTATGTAGGAAGAAAAGCTTTGCATGTTGTGCTATGTATTTTNTGCTCTATTCTCAACAAATACTGATTGGCCTATGTAGGAAGAAAAGCTTTGCATGTTGTGCTATGTATTTTAAAGCCATCGAGTATTCGAAATTAAGATTTGTATTTTTCACATGATAAGATAATACATTTCATATTTTTTTGGCAACCAGTNCGAGTATTCGAAATTAAGATTTGTATTTTTCACATGATAAGATAATACATTTCATATTTTTTTGGCAACCAGTCTCGTTTCGACGAGCATGACAGCTTTGAGAAAAATTTATCTTGTATTAACGACATAAATAACTTTCTCGATTATTTTCCATCGTAAGAAAAAACAGCTCTGTTCACTATTCGAAGTCTGAATAGCCTCTGAGTCGGTCATCCTTTCATATACTAATATATATACATACAGATGCAACGATGTGATATTTGTGTCAGCTTTGTTAGTGTCGAGACACTTTCGAGACATGTTAGGCTTCTTATTTACTATACAATGTCATCACTGCACTAACAAGGACGGTAACAAAACATAGTAGGTTGCGTTGCCTTTAATGCTTTATTATTGTGTATGGCTGGGCAGACTCTGAGATCACCTATGCATATATGTTTGGGAAGAGTCCAAGATAACTNGCTTTATTATTGTGTATGGCTGGGCAGACTCTGAGATCACCTATGCATATATGTTTGGGAAGAGTCCAAGATAACTCTCCAGGCTTGGCCTGCAAGAGTGTGATGTATATTTCGTAGGAAGGACTTAAATGTTAATCTAATTTGGGAAGACTTAACCTTTTCGAGATGATGGGAGTGATGTTATGAAGTTATCGAACGAATCTTAAACTATACAAAATGGTCCTTATGCGCACCTTTGCTTGTAGGCCAATTTAGCTGGAAATACAACCAGCCGCACGTAGCGACTTCACAAGCCCATCGCCCTTTTATATTAAAATGCACGCGCCATTGAAGTGTATGGTGGTGTGCTTTATGCCTCGCACACTTCGCCGCAGTGTTTGGGATCACTCTTTATGTTAGGGTGCGTGCGTCGTTGAAGTGTTCGGCATCGCTCTTTATGTTAGGGTGCCGTTGAAGTGTACGGTATTGCCCTTTATGTTATACGGTGCGTGCTTCGCTGCAGTGTTTGACATCATTCTTTATGTTAGGGTGCTTGCATCTGGTGTCGATGTCTATGTTATGAATTTGACGACCTCATCTTAAACGGTTCGGGAATTACAGCCAACTATGCTAATAAGTTCAAATAGGGCTTAAATGACTATTTGATATTTTGCTTGTTAGCATCAAGGTCTATGTTATGAATTTGATTACCACATTTTAAATGGTTCAGGAATTATGGGCAACTATGCTTATAAGTTCGTAAAGGGCTTAAAAAACTATTTGTTAATTTTGCTTGTCTGCGCGGAGGCCTTTGTTATGAATTTGACGACTACATCTTACACGTCTCGGGAATTACGGCCAACTATGCTTATAAGTTCGCATAGGGCTTAAATGACTATTTGTTCATTTTCCTTGTTGGTGTCGATGCCTATATTATGCATTTGGCGTGTACATCTTNTAGGGCTTAAATGACTATTTGTTCATTTTCCTTGTTGGTGTCGATGCCTATATTATGCATTTGGCGTGTACATCTTAAACGGCTTGGGAATTATGGCCAACTATGCTTATAAGTTCACATAGGCCTTAACTGACTATTTGTAGTTTACANCTTAAACGGCTCGGGAATTATGGCCAACTATGCTTATAAGTTCACATAGGCCTTAACTGACTATTTGTAGTTTACAACGTACTTGGGAAGACTCTGCGATAACCCTCCCAGCTTGGGATGCAAGGGGGTGAAGTTTAACATGTCCTCTATATGCTGCATCACCACGGCACCCTGTGAATGCAAGAGCATAAAGTATTGTGGGGCCGACTATGAGAAGGCTCCTCAGCTCAACTCCTCATTGCCCAAAAATGAGTCAATTAGCCTCATAATGTAATCGTTTAAATTAATTTGATAAAATAATATTTGTGGTGGGGGGGGGGAATTAGGAAAATTTCGAAGGAAAAAAGGGACATTTTTAGGGAAAAAGTATTATTTCGTACGAAATATGCGACATATCGAGGGAANAAATTTCGAAGGAAAAAAGGGACATTTTTAGGGAAAAAGTATTATTTCGTACGAAATATGCGACATATCGAGGGAATAAAGTGTAATTTCAAGTGAAAACGGGAAAAAAATTTCGGTGGGGTGCAAGAGCAGGAGGTTTCTGCGGCGTGTGTCCCTGTGTCTCTGTCACGAACCTGCGTTCGAATGCTCTATTTCTAACTACTGAGGTTTAAGTTTGTTAGTTAGGGCTGAATGTCTCGTCAACAGTGAAATCATTATAAACGGAGCCAGTTGATCAGAGAAGCAGCTAAAGGCTGCCTAGAGGCCAGGCTGCCGGCTGGTAAAGTATGTTTCCAGGCGCACGTCCGTGACACGTTTCCAGCCGCACTATTGCCAAACGACTTTCAGAAGATGACTTGTATTCTCAATGTCCCTCTTTGGAGAAAAAAAAAAAGCATGTTTTGATATGTTTATTCTTACATTTATGTGCACAGAACATACACAAATTAGGTAAAATAAGTTCAGCATCCACTATTTTAAAAATGGCACTCTTAACACGACGTTAAGTCTTGGAATTAAATATCCTAATTCGCTGCTAACTTTACGGAAAACTTTCTTTATTCTTAAAGCTTAATTTAAACAGTTGTTTATAGGTAAAGTGTGGCAGCGTTCTTACCAAATTGTTGTTCAACTGTAGAGTTCCGTAATTACAATTCCATGTCAGCTTAAATATTTTAAGATGTACGGATTTAAATGCGGGAACATGTATCGTGTGTACTAACCATAAGCGCTAAAAATAAAGTTTTAATCACTTATTTGTATACTATTTTATATTGTTACGAATTAGCATTTATGTCAACTCATACATGAAAGGGGCTAAGGGCGTAGCTGAATGAGTCATCATTACGTATAGCACAACAGAATAAGATGGGGTTTATTGAACATAAGGATTATACAATAACTATTTACGTTACTATTGATCGGTTGAGCTTAAATGGAATACCAAGATGCTAATTAACTATAATAAGTTTTTTATTACCGCACGCCACTACTATTACAATCTAATTAGAAAGTCCCCACCTTGTCCATGATGCCGGAGGTTGATTCAAGGAGGCGGTTACCGACGGCCGGACACACACATCTCCACGTCTTCTTGGTTCGCTGCCCCGATGACAAAAGCCACCGCTTCCAGTGTTACGTTGGCCTATATCGGGTGCGGTGTTTAATATTTTCGGCCCCGTTTACTGGCCGGTGGAGNACCGCTTCCAGTGTTACGTTGGCCTATATCGGGTGCGGTGTTTAATATTTTCGGCCCCGTTTACTGGCCGGTGGAGTGGACTTCTGCCACTCTCTTTCACAAGGTGTTATTGCAATCACGCTCGTGCACTGGTTCAACGTTTGAAGGTGTGATGAGGCAGGCCGTTCAGCTAAGACCTGATCACTTCATAACAATGTATATGTAATTAAACACGTTAGCTACTGCCGAATTTCATTAACAAAATTATTGTCACAGGTACACACAACAGTTGTTCGCCGACGAGATTGCATGCAGAAAAAGGAAAGAAATATTTGTAAAGTTGACTCTCGTGCTACAAGAAAACATACCTGGCTAAAAACCACAATCTTACAGACCCTTCCAGACTTTCAGATTTTTACGTCACATTTTTTAAAGCAAAGTTTGTTAAAGATATTTAGAATGCTGTGACGTTACAGACACACCCCAAGCGTCGCCATGTTTGTCTGTAAGTAATAGATGGCTCCAGTTTCCATTAAACAATTGTATTTTGGGCCAGTTCNCCAAGCGTCGCCATGTTTGTCTGTAAGTAATAGATGGCTCCAGTTTCCATTAAACAATTGTATTTTGGGCCAGTTCTAAAACATTTTGATGTTTGATGATTTCAGCCTACTATAATCGCGNTTCCATTAAACAATTGTATTTTGGGCCAGTTCTAAAACATTTTGATGTTTGATGATTTCAGCCTACTATAATCGCGTACAATAAAAACAATCACTCCCCATCTCACAAAATTTAAAAATTGCAAAAGAATAAACAATGTTTTGGAAAACAGATAACTTTATGCAAAATCTGTTTGGACATGGATGCTGTTGGAAATGTACGTTGCACAACGATAGTGCACAACAAAAAGTAACTAATTTAACCGAGCGGCCATATACCTGATAAAAAAATTAGAAGTTAGTTTGGAAGTGATATTAATTTACAACATTCCTAAAATTGCTTCTTGGACTGGGCTGCGTTGTAATACATCTGTATCCTGCTTTGAAAATTATGAACTCACAATAGGATCGTCAAATAAANCGTTGTAATACATCTGTATCCTGCTTTGAAAATTATGAACTCACAATAGGATCGTCAAATAAAAAAAAGTTCGTCAGTGTAACATATTTGAATATTTCTAAACATATCCAATATTACTTGACCAGCTTTGTTTGAAGGAATAATTTGACAGTATGACAAGTACTTTACGATATTGAAAATGGATGAATAACTGACGAATAAATAATATCGTTCCCAATACTATCTTTTTTTTTNAAGTACTTTACGATATTGAAAATGGATGAATAACTGACGAATAAATAATATCGTTCCCAATACTATCTTTTTTTTTTGTGTTTGAGTAATATACTAGTCTCGTTGTTTGGAGAAACAGGGTTACAAACCAGAAATATTTGTGGNTTTTTTTTTTGTGTTTGAGTAATATACTAGTCTCGTTGTTTGGAGAAACAGGGTTACAAACCAGAAATATTTGTGGCAGCAATTTCTACAACTAACAGAGCATGGGTACTTAAAGAAATTGTGATTAATTACGTGTAATAAGTACGGAGTTACCTCTGCAGTCATGGTAGATGCAGTTCTCACATTCGTAGTGGTACCTGTACAACATTAAGTGTGGGATTAAGTACAGAATGTTGTACTACGTACCGGAATGTAGTAGAGAATTATGTATTAGGTACGAAATTCAGTAGAACGGCTCCTTGAATACGGCAGGTGTCGAGATACAAATGTCACTCTTGTATTCGGGAACCGAGATGAAGTAGTTATCTACGAACTTGCGGAGGGAAAACGAAGAAGTGGAGTAGATAAGGGAGAAGCGAGATAAGTGNAGATGAAGTAGTTATCTACGAACTTGCGGAGGGAAAACGAAGAAGTGGAGTAGATAAGGGAGAAGCGAGATAAGTGTTGAAATGCCGGAATGCAAGGGAATGGGAAACGGGAGACCCCCGAGTAAACCCACCGACCAGTGGCATGAGTATCGAGTGCAGATGGGGTGACGTGAGATGAGAATGGTGCAGCGTCGGAATGAAAGGGCAGGGGAAACGGNAATGAGTATCGAGTGCAGATGGGGTGACGTGAGATGAGAATGGTGCAGCGTCGGAATGAAAGGGCAGGGGAAACGGGAGCCCCCCGAGAAAACCCGCCAACCAGCGGCGTCGTCTGGCACGATTCCCACTGCAAAAATTTGTGTACAACATCGCCGGGAATCGAACCCGTTCCGCCTTGGTGGTAGGCGGCCCTGGTGGGAAAGGAGGATTGCCTCGCAGTCACAGCGCGCNGGGAATCGAACCCGTTCCGCCTTGGTGGTAGGCGGCCCTGGTGGGAAAGGAGGATTGCCTCGCAGTCACAGCGCGCTATTTTTCTCGTTCGCAGGTCGCGTTTTCGGCGCGCGGAATTCGTACGCCATCTAAATATACTGAGCGNCAGCGCGCTATTTTTCTCGTTCGCAGGTCGCGTTTTCGGCGCGCGGAATTCGTACGCCATCTAAATATACTGAGCGTGCCACCAGTCTTAGCCCAGATGACTCCTCTGCCAAAACCGAGCTACAACCCATCTGGAAAACATGTTCCCTAGCAAACTGCCGCGAGGTAGTGGGAGCGGAGCTGTGAATGATTTAGAAACTTCTCATGCAGATGTGCGTATATAGTCTATTCACGGTTATTCCCAAATGTCCTGAAACCCTGCAAAAGTTCTACTTTTAGGATATTTCTCAGTCCCATGCAAAAAAAAAAAAGCTTAACCGAGTCTTAAAAATTATACAGTGCGCACTCAGTGTAATTATATTTTGCATAAGACAANAAAAAAAAAAAAGCTTAACCGAGTCTTAAAAATTATACAGTGCGCACTCAGTGTAATTATATTTTGCATAAGACAATTTATTACTAGGCATTACCAAAACTTATATATTCTCCCTGTTTTCATTCGTATCAATTATATATGTAATATTACACTGAAGAGCCAAAACAAATGGTATAGGCGTGCGTATGCAAATAACAGAGTTATGGAACCAATCAGAGTACCGCGATGCGGTCTGCAGCTAGATCGGTTACTGCTGCTAAAATAACAGGTTATCAAGATTTAAGTGGGTTTGAACGTGGTGTTATAGTCGGCGCACGAGATATGGGACATAGCATCTCCGAGGTAGCGATAGCATTTGGATGTTCGCGTACGACCATTTCACGAGTGTACCGTGAATACCGGGAATCCGGTAAAACATCACATCTTTGACATCGCTGCGGCCGGAAAAAGATCGTGAAAGAACGGGACAAACGACGACTGACGAGAATCATTAAACGTGAAAGACGTGCAACCCTTTCTGAAATTGGCTCGGATTGGATTTGTGGACTGCGTTGCAGGGTTCATGGTGTTAATTGGCTCCTGCATACCTTCAGACATTAGTCGAGTCCATGCNGATCTTCACGGTATTGGGCAAGTGTACAAGTTTTTTTGATTATTCTGTGTATAATGTATAGGTAAAATATAAGTAAAAGTGCAATGTACCCAAAAATAGGTAATTTAAAGTAAATACAAGTATAAAATGTTTGTGGTACATCGCATACTTAGGAAAACGTGAAACACTTCATATATGGGATGATTTTTCGAACGGTCGATTCAAAAAGTGTTAAACAGCCGTGATTAGACTGTAGTATATCAGTGGTTTCTTCACACTTTTTTAATCAAACCTTTGAGAAACCACCCCATGTGTGACGAGTTTCGTTGCTTCCTAAATATGACGTGTATCATTTCTGTTAACTTAAAAGTGGCTTATTTTTGGTTAAATTGAACTTTTAATTATTACTTATATAAATTATAATATTTCATTTACACCTAATATTAATAAATAGAGAGAGAAAATAGGTGTGTTGGTAATGCCTGGTAAGAAATAGTGCTTATGCGAAATATTATTACACTGATTGCACACAAATGCGGTGCGTTTTCCCTGGTGTAACTTTATAAGTTTTCTTTGCAAGAGGAGGATGAATATCCTGGAAGAATAACTTTAGTAGGGCATCAGAAAGTTGGCAGTAACCATCAGTGGTTTATACAATATTAGAAATATGATCTTTATGTGAGAATGCAGCCTAGTTTTTGTTTCACATTCTTAACAGTATGCAATGTATTAAAATGCTTTCAAAATGCAAAATATTGTAAATACAAAAATGTTTGCTACACGAATGTTGTATGGAACCACAGAATACCTAGGAAAAAATACTTCTTATATTGCGAATTTCAAGCGTACACGCTAATACATTGGCGACACTGGCCAGAAACATGTTGGAACGCTGTTCGCCAATCAGTGCTTGGTAAGTTNCATTGGCGACACTGGCCAGAAACATGTTGGAACGCTGTTCGCCAATCAGTGCTTGGTAAGTTACTAGCCAGTTGGTGGCCCAGCCAATAGGGAATATTTCGCAAAACGCAGTAGCCATTCGAGTGAGTGAGTTTTCGAGGTTTCGAGAGCCGNCGTACACGCTAATACATTGGCGACACTGGCCAGAAACATGTTGGAACGCTGTTCGCCAATCAGTGCTTGGTAAGTTTTCGAGGTTTCGAGAGCCGATGCGGGTGAAGCCGATCAGCGGCATCGTCTAGTACGATTCCCACTGGCTAAATAATATCCGGGAGCGACCCCACCGGGNGATCAGCGGCATCGTCTAGTACGATTCCCACTGGCTAAATAATATCCGGGAGCGACCCCACCGGGGATCGAACCCGGTTCTCCTAGGTGGGAGGCAAGTAGTCTAACCACTACACCACCGTGGCTCCAGAAGCCTTTCGAGACACAAGGCACCTATCAGAGCCTCGCGCAGCCAATCAGAGGATGGGTACACCCACTTCAAAGGAAATCGCTACGCTATTTCATTTCTGTATATTTACTTATTCTGTGATGGAAACAAATAAATATATTATGAAAGCAGGGAAATGTGGGTGTGTGTTTTATATGTAAAATCATATTTGTCATTTTTCAAATATTAATCCACACACAAAAAAATTATATTCTGTAAGGTCTTCATAGATTTACGCTTCACGACATTCATATTCAAGCGGACGAACTTCAAGACATTATTTATGTGGTATTTCTGCATCTGTACTTGAATTTAATGTCAATTTGACTGTGTATACTTAATCGTTCATTANCATTATTTATGTGGTATTTCTGCATCTGTACTTGAATTTAATGTCAATTTGACTGTGTATACTTAATCGTTCATTACATGCAGAAACGTAATTAGTTATACAATTCTGACCTATGCAAAGTGTATAAACGTGTCGAGAAATAAATCATAAATNCATTATTTATGTGGTATTTCTGCATCTGTACTTGAATTTAATGTCAATTTGACTGTGTATACTTAATCGTTCATTAAATGCAGAAACGTAATTAGTTATACAATTCTGACCTATGGTTTCACATATTTGCACAGCTCTTTATTTAGTATTTACACTTAAATCGTTCTACCGCCTGGACGAACCGGGTTCGATCAAAGGCATGGCCGCTCCCGGATATCCGCATGTGAGAATCGTGCCGGACGATGCCGCTGGTCGGCGGGTTTTCTCAGCGATCTCCCGTTTCATCCCCGCCCTTGCTTTCCGGCGCTGCTCCATACTCGCCTCTCTTCACCCACATCGGCTCTCAGGACCTTGTTATACAGAGCCACCCGAATCTCTTTCTCTACTTAAGGCGTTGTTTTCGGTGGTTTTTCCTTTCATTACAGCAGAGTTTTTTTCGCTGAATGCCGAATCACAGGAATAAGCCTCATATTGCGAATCGAGTAGTTATTGGAACGTTATGGAATACTTAGAGGACACAAGTTTACCTAATATTTTTTAAATATATGTTTTAATATTTAACAGGGTTTAATATTTTCCCAGCCATTTATTACAACGATAATGCTTACCGATGGTTGCGAGAAATCACGCTCATAAACTGCAACGTCCGCCACGTTTCCCACATGCGAAAATCCGCCGGGAACCGAACCCGTAGAGCCAAGGTGGGTAACAGCTGCGCTAGCCACGCGGACAGAACTTTCAAGGTCACACAACGAGGCTCGGACGACGGATTTCTGGCATTGCTCGAGTGAATTAGCACGTGGATGAGCGAAAGTCGTGTCCAAGTAGCACGAAAAAGTAATAAAGAGAGGGAGAATGGGGACTGGACCGCGATGCTGAAGACAGAAGAGGGATGCTGGGCCAAAGCGAACCAGGTCAGCTGGCAAAGTCCCCAGTCGCCGACAGTGTGGAAGGGGTGAGGGGGGAGGGAAGAACTTACACACTGGGAGAATGTGGCAATGTCAGAACTGGATGTGAACCCTACTACAACTCCCTGCTTAGAGGCCGCAGGTAGTCGATGGCTGTCGATTCCGCCAGCTTACGGAAAGTTGCTGGTAAACAAAATTTCCAGAACTCTACGTAAAATTAGACACTCTGATTTTCCAATAGTGCCCGCAGTGGCGCAGTGGCAAGAGCACTCATCCCTCACCAAGATGAACCGGGCTCGACTCCCGGCGGAGCCGCTCCCGGATTTTCGCACGTGGGAATCGTGGCGGACGATGCCGCTGGTCGGCGGGTTTTCTCAGCGATCTCCCGTTTCATCCCCGCCCTTGCTTTCCGGCGCTGCTCCATATCCGTATCGTTACACCCTCGTGGAATTTCAAGACCTCACTGTTAAGAATAAGATTCGTCCATACCTCTCCGCTCCACTCCGCTCAGCCCAGCCAACGTACGAACGTCGTTTACTGCCTTATCCTCTATAGGTAGTTCATGGTAAACTGAGCACTTTCGAAAGCCCTAAGATCTACTTGTATGCACATTGTGTATCCTTCCACCATAAATAGAATTTATATTGCAATGCGACTGATCACTTTATTCATGCGTCGATCAAGTGAAAATGTAAAATTGTTAGAAAAGAGGATATTTTACAATCTTGNATCCTCTATAGGTAGTTCATGGTAAACTGAGCACTTTCGAAAGCCCTAAGATCTACTTGTATGCACATTGTGTATCCTTCCACCATAAATAGAATTTATATTGCAATGCGACTGATCACTTTATTCATGCGTCGATCAAGTGAAAATGTAAAATTGTTAGAAAAGAGGATATTTTACAATCTTGGTAATTCTTTCACTTATATGCACCAAGAAACCGGCAAGAAAAAGAAATAATTTCACTGCTCGCAAATATTTACCTAACACTTTAAATTCAGGGTTAAAACGTGGAACTACTCTCCCTCCGTCGTTAACAACACACTAATGGTCGCATGCCAGTCACTGCGCCTGTTAAAATGTATGCTGGTAAGGGCGGTGAAATGTTCTTAAGGTTGTTTATAAAAGCGCTCACTTTACCGTGAATAGCCTTTACCATACAGGAGACAAAGAGACCCCACNGTTGTTTATAAAAGCGCTCACTTTACCGTGAATAGCCTTTACCATACAGGAGACAAAGAGACCCCACACCATCAACTCCAGAGAACATCTTCACAGTGAAATTCTTCTTGGGCCACGAACAGTCGGGATGGTTGCTAGTCCACCAGCTTGTTCGCGAGTTCTGGCCATCAGAAGCATACTTCTGCAGGATTTGTCTCGAGCTGCGAAGGAAGATAAAGTATAAAAACTTTGCCACACCGTATAAGCTGTACTCTTACTGAATTTCCTCAGCTATGTTTGAGTTACTAGTTTCATGGCACAGGAATGTCTACAGCGAGGGGAACGTCGAGCATTTCCTCCTTTTTCTCGTGATAAGTTCCGTCTCTCATAAAGACTTATTTATATATGTGACGCAAACTTGTATATTATTTANCTCCTTTTTCTCGTGATAAGTTCCGTCTCTCATAAAGACGTATTTATATATGTGACGCAAACTTGTATATTATTTACTAAACTAATAATATTAATTGAACTCAAGACGCACTAAAAACAAAATCATCCATTGCTTTATTAAGCTTGTGTCGTACTTAACTGGAGCTACAAATCACTGAAATACTTAACAGCTTTTCAAAAGGCACAAATTTTAATTTTCTGGAATACTCATCGTGAGAATTACATTCAACGTTGGGTAAACGAATAATATCATTAGATCCAAGCAGATAATTTACAATTAATGTAACTGATATTAAATACAATAATTAATTTTTGCATCCTCACTCACCATTTACCCATACCCATCGTGCATGAGAAGGCAACTGTGTAATTGGTAACCCTTTCATAGTTCCTCACCCACACCATTACAAAAGAAAATTTAAATCGACAATACAATTGAGACCACGCGTTAAAAATGATTACTGGGGAATAAAACGTTTAAGTATTACTCGGGAAGAGAAAGAAAGATGGATGCAGTCGAAACACTGAACCGATCAAAACCAGTTTTGGCAATAAACTTGCGTTAAAATATAAAATAACGGATTTGATATTGATTCCCATAAAACCCAAGCAATGAATGCATGCCACTCATATTTGATTAAAACGCATCTAAAATAAGTATTACGAGTACAGTATGCTGTAATATAAATTATCTTCAGCAAACTTATAATTTCCAATTAAACTGGTTATGCTTAAAACACCTTGACAAACAACAGAGTCGGAGACTGCCAAGTCGAAACAAAACCTATCAATCAGCAGAAACAGTGACAAAAATAAAGCGCGCATTATTTAAGTTCCTTTGTGGAAGCAAGGTGAAGGGACGACCTATGTTTAGTCAAGACTTATTGTTAGATTGATTTAAATTAACTACTGAACAAGTTCATGTCAATATTTTTCTGCATTACAGACNTGTCAAGACTTATTGTTAGATTGATTTAAATTAACTACTGAACAAGTTCATGTCAATATTTTTCTGCATTACAGACAGCACACAGAATAATAACCTTACTTGAAATACACCTACTATTTTTTCCTAGTTAACACTCAATTTTGCATTCAAATGCAAAATTAATAATGTGAGTGATTTGGGTGGCTCTTAACAACTATTTCTTGAGAGCCGATNAATTTTGCATTCAAATGCAAAATTAATAATGTGAGTGATTTGGGTGGCTCTTAACAACTATTTCTTGAGAGCCGATGACGGTGAAATAAGGAGAGAAAGGATCAGCACCGGAATGTAAGGACGGGAGAAACGGGAGATCCCCGAGAAAACCCNGACGGTGAAATAAGGAGAGAAAGGATCAGCACCGGAATGTAAGGACGGGAGAAACGGGAGATCCCCGAGAAAACCCACCGACCAGCAGCATCGCCCGGCACGATTCCCACTTGTGAAAATCCGGGAGTGACCCGGCCGGGGATTGAGCCNCCCACCGACCAGCAGCATCGCCCGGCACGATTCCCACTTGTGAAAATCCGGGAGTGACCCGGCCGGGGATTGAGCCCGGTTCGCCTTGGTGGGAGACGAGCAGTCTAACCACTCANGTGAAAATCCGGGAGTGACCCGGCCGGGGATTGAGCCCGGTTCGCCTTGGTGGGAGACGAGCAGTCTAACCACTCAACCACTGCAGCACTGCAAAATTAATAAGTATTTAATACGTAGAATTATATCTCGTCTTTCTCTTTACACGAGTAATCACTGTCCAGTGAAATGTAAGAAAAACTGAATCAGGGTGAAGTAAGTATGATTCACTTTCAAGTAGTCTTTAATGTGTTTGGCTTGGTAGNATGTAAGAAAAACTGAATCAGGGTGAAGTAAGTATGATTCACTTTCAAGTAGTCTTTAATGTGTTTGGCTTGGTAGACGTACAACCTGGTATACTGCTGAACTAGCAGAGAAGTCTCAATACATTATGAACATCATAACTTTTTTTAAAATACCAATAATTTGAGGTCTGGTGATCTTGGGTTTCACGAATAAACTGCTGTGGTCCATAATTTGATGTCTAATTACTGCAAGTAGCAGAGCTAGTAGTTATGTAATGAATTTGTGATGCTGTAGCCTGTTAAATTCACATTTTGAGTTTATACTGGTAAGAGATTTTCCGATTATAGAATACTGAGAAAATAAATTAACTGTATGGATTTGAAATATAAATGGAAATAATATCAAGTTATACTGTCTTAAATTCTTTCTTAATAATATTATCCCAACTGCAAATAATATGTTTCAGCATTTCATTAGCAATGATACGAAGGCTTGGTTAAAAACTGTCAGAAATATTANCCAACTGCAAATAATATGTTTCAGCATTTCATTAGCAATGATACGAAGGCTTGGTTAAAAACTGTCAGAAATATTATGTTTGATAATACATATAACAGTTGAGAATTTATGAGAATTGAGCTTTAGCAGTACGGATTCAAGATAAGTTCTTACACCTGATCATCTAGTGTATCATTAACTAGTTGACTAGCCACAAAAAAATTCACTTATATTAANTCTTACACCTGATCATCTAGTGTATCATTAACTAGTTGACTAGCCACAAAAAAATTCACTTATATTAATTTTAACTTAGCATACTGTACAACTTGATAGCAATTAAAAACGTTTTTCCCCTGACAGNAAAATTCACTTATATTAATTTTAACTTAGCATACTGTACAACTTGATAGCAATTAAAAACGTTTTTCCCCTGACAGCATTCTCACAGCCCCAACAAATTTAACACAACACTACAACAGCCTCATATCACACTATGACATCCACAACACGATAGCTGAAACTGAGCAGCCAAGGGTTGCCTGTTTAACAAATAACATTTTACACCCGGTCCATGAACACAATAATTAACCCTTTCAAGAAGTTTCTGGTGAATTCCAAGGCGTAAGTCACTTCAGATACTAATTACATTAGAATATTTTAATAGTAGCCTATATATGAGTTTCCAATCCAAAACAACCTGTTAACTTTTCATTGTCATCTAAATCATTGCATTACTTCATGAAGACCTTGCCATTAGCAATTTAATTTGCCATTTCAAAGACATACACAACTATTTCATCAAAATCTGCAAATTATTGTTTTTTCTCATAAATTAGAAAATATGTTAATGTTATCATGCTGCAGACATTTACATTATTAATTATTCATAGTACCCAAAACACCTGTACTACATTAAACTCATATTTTCCTAAAAACTACTTGAATTAAAATATTATTTTTATGCCAAAAGAGGTATTGGCATTAGCAACAACAATGTTTTAAATGTCACTACAAGAAAAACTAGTTTGCTGAAGTATGTAATGAACCTACAACTGCATGTAATACTTTAATATGTTCATAACAAAACTTAGTACACAACATAAGATTCTCTAAAAAAATAACTATAACATTAAAACTGAATAATATTTAGCAGATAAAAAGATTGTGTGTACCTTTCGTTATGCTAAATGTATGACAATATAAAGAAAATATTTAATATATATCAGGAAAAGTACCACAACACACACAACAGCCATTTACGAGATACCGTACTATAAAAATTACAACAGTTTAATGAATGAAAAGTTTCAAACAACAAGTCGAGAAATACATGGTGTAATGACATAAGACAAATTAAGACAAAACAATATTTTTCAAACAGTTCACTAAATGGTTCTTAAAATAGAGTGAAGATTGTACAACCATCAACTGCTGTATTAGTGTCCTAGGAATGATGTCAGTTTTGTGTTTATACTCCTTGATTTGTATGTCTGTAGTTCAGCAGTGCTTGCTTTCCCATGGTGGTGCAGGCGAGTTTTAAAATATTCTGATAACACACTCTTTAGCAACAGATTTATGTGGTTCTTGAGTGGTACCTGCTCAATGATGCGGTCCTCAAAAATAGAAAAAAAATGTCTCCTGATACTTCACGCAAAGCACGATTCAGCAGAATTTCCATCCAGTTCTTTTTATTAAACTTTACCATAGTCTGGTGAGTCCTAGATCTTTTTTCTGCAACGCTGCACAATTTAACAACATCTGGTGATGGATATGTCAGACTTCCATTATCCTTAAACTTGATTAGCATACGATCATATTTCAGTGTGTTGTTAATTGCACATTTTATTAGATTTTAAATTTTCTTTTGCACAAAACCAGAACTGTAGACTACAGCATCAGAAACATAAGGACCCAGTTTATGAAGTTAATGAACAGAAGGCAGAGAACTATATGAGTTATAACTGTTAACATTTATGGTATCCTCTACAGAAACAAGCAGTTCTTCACATGTACCTTTGTCAACATCGCGATTTATTTCAGCTATGTAGCTGCAACTTATGTTACTCCAAAAAGTAACGACTGATATTTCATCTTGTCGCAAACAGCTGGAGGAATTTGGTGCTGAAATATGGTGATGTTTTAACAATCCTTTGCAAGCTGCTTCAAACTGCCGTGCTGTAGGGTTGTTATTGAAATCACCCTTGCTCCTAATGCNATTAACAATCCTTTGCAAGCTGCTTCAAACTGCCGTGCTGTAGGGTTGTTATTGAAATCACCCTTGCTCCTAATGCAGCTAAAAATGTTTCTAAGTGATCTTGACTTAGCTTATAGGTCATAAGATATTTGATGCCTGTACTTCTCGATTTTGGAACTTCAGTATACAATAAGCACAGCTTTTCAATGCAAACAAGAACTCCTAAATAACCCGTTTTTCTGTTGCTCAACAAAATTTGTTGATTATCAACAGTTTTGAGCTGCAGTATGTATTTTTCGTCTCAGCTAGGTGAGAGAATATGCATTCTTTATTTTCAGGTTTAATGGGAGGTTTAAACCCCCTATTCAACCGANGGTCTCAGCTAGGTGAGAGAATATGCATTCTTTATTTTCAGGTTTAATGGGAGGTTTAAACCCCCTATTCAACCGATTTCGACTGTTCAGCTCATCAAAGAGATTATTAATTGTTCTTATAAACTGACNTTCAACCGATTTCGACTGTTCAGCTCATCAAAGAGATTATTAATTGTTCTTATAAACTGACCTGTTGCATGGCCCCCTTCAAATTCACGAATTCCCAAAACTACATCTAAATACACCAGTGCAGCAGCCACAATATGAGTAAATGTTTGTACTGCCACATTCACTTTCATTTTTTTTCCCTCTGCCACTGAATATGGCGATTCCTTAATTTAGTAGCTGCAAGTAGGCCTTTTTTTGATTGAAACTCTTCGAGTTTAACAATATATTCCAACTTGATTTCAGCATATGACATGCATCAAGGAATATGAAAATGTCCGTGTCAGTGACCGGGTGTCAAAAGAAGTTTTCATGTCAACATGATTTATGTTAGCACACAACATATTTCCTGATGAAATGTTTGTCACGGTACCATAAAATGTTGGTGCTACTGCTTCAACTCCAGTGTCATGGACATCCTTTAGCGCTTCAGTTATTAAATGTGTATGTTCTTTATTCAAGCCCATTAGTTAAGAAATAACCAATTGGGAGTTTCCAGCTTCCATTAACTGCAACTAACATAAATTTAAGTGCATCTTTTGCTACAGNAAGAAATAACCAATTGGGAGTTTCCAGCTTCCATTAACTGCAACTAACATAAATTTAAGTGCATCTTTTGCTACAGACAGTTTATCGTCATCATGACCAGTTCCAAAATTGACATACCCTCTAAACTTCGACCCATCCCATTCAATTTGCTTACATATCCTCATTTCTTCTACAAGAAGAGCACAAACCACTTTCTTCCCTTGCTGGCGACTTTCTTCTACCTTTTCTTTCAACAGTGACAACGACTGAGGTGTGAAGCCAGGAGCTCCATCAATGACTCTACACCACTTTTTTAGTGTTTTTGGGTGTGGCAAAGAAGTATAGAAATATTTGCAAACATACATGTAGGCTTTCGGAGAGTATAAATGTAGGGTGAGAGCAAATTTTCTGAGCTCAGGAAGGTACTTCGCTGTAGTTTCCTCACCCGGCTTATATTTTATCAATTCTCTGGTGTCCCCAGGAAATGACAGCTGGTGGAATGAGAAAAATTATTACAAATTAATAGCAATAAAATAATTACAATCTCTAAAACCACAAAAACCCATTACTTTTATTTATTACATCTATAAGATAAANTAATAGCAATAAAATAATTACAATCTCTAAAACCACAAAAACCCATTACTTTTATTTATTACATCTATAAGATAAATCTAATTTATTAAAGACACGTATTGTTTAGAATTAATAAAAACCACAGCTTGTTAAAATCTGAAATAAAAAAACTGAGGTTGTTGCAGTAATCAGAGCATTGAAGTGATAAATCAAGTGNCACAGCTTGTTAAAATCTGAAATAAAAAAACTGAGGTTGTTGCAGTAATCAGAGCATTGAAGTGATAAATCAAGTGATGGCATTATATTAGTATATGCTGTGTTCCAATTCACTATCTAAGGTCCATTACTTGGCTTTGTGCCTTAGAAAAGTACATCCTTTCACACTGCAAAAACAAAATTTAAATTTGCACAGATTGATATTTGACAGAGCATAAATTGAGGCGAAAATGATTAAGGGCATCCAAATTAATAAATGCAATGTTGTTGAGCAGGAAACAAGGGCTCATCACCCGAAAAGGAATCAAGGGCAAGTGACTGCAGGCGCATTGCACTGGAATTGGACAGTGATAGTTAACCCATTCGCTGCTGGTGACTCTCATAAGCATCAGATGGTAATTGTTAAGAGGGTAAGCATCAGGACTTTTTCGAAAAACGGGAAAATAATATCTGCACATGGTGTATATGCGCAGTATTAATAACATTTAATACGAATTTCATGAGGCCATCATGTAATTTTCAATATATATTTAAAACTTGATAGTGAGGAAGGCTATGAAAAAATATGTAAAACACAAAGCATTAATGTAAAATATATTTTAATTGGGTTGCTGAAATGTAAAAAACCAGTAATTCAAGGCACGCCAGCAGTGTGCTCGAGCATGCGCATAGGTTGGAGTTTGCCATAAAAAGAATAACAAGGCATGTGCATGTGCCGACACGCGATAGCGTGTTGGCACACACATCTGTTGTGAGAACGTTTGTGATGTTACATGAAGTTAGTGCATTTAGCGTGGCGGCAAACAAAATAGTTTTACATAAATTATATATAATTTTTTTGCATTTTATCCCACAATTTTCCCGATATTCATAACCCCACCACCCTAACACATTTGGTAGTAAGTACTACGAATATCATGATACCCCTAGTAAATTTGTGTTCAGTGTGATTAGTAATGTCAATTTATACCATTTTCCAAATTTTGTTTTTCCGGAGAAACCAGGATTCTTAACAATTACCATTAAGAATCACAGCTTTTTTTAACAACAGGAAAATAATACCAGGAGTTGGTAAATATTGAAATTACTCGTCATGTGTAAAGTGAACTTCATGGGGTCATCACGTTATTCATTCATTGTATATTGTATATACCATGGAATGTGACAATGGAGAGGGCTATGGAAATCGGGAAATTTATGGGGTTGACACGTTTCGGGGTTGGACACAGGGTCCGGAAGATATAATAAATGTCCAGAGGACGCCAGCTAGCCAGTTAAGGGAATCCGCTAGGGTTAAGACGAGACTCTTGAGGTGGGCTGTGTTCGAAAAGCTCGGGCTAATGGACCTTGCGCCGACCCCTTGAGACACACGAAGGTGACTGAATCTTGAGAGCTCGCGAGGCGTGGACTATGGCAGCACTCTGCTCTTCCTGCACTATTTTGTCGGTTGAACCAAAACACTTGCACAACTAAATGGACATGAACCCTTGCATAAAATATGAACAAATAAATACATAATATTATACTGCACATGAACAATTACAATTTTTAATGTGGATGGCATGAAGTTCCGGTTTTGTACGGTCACGGTTAGACACATTGAATGGTAATGTTGTAGGCACAAAGTACCTTGGCCCACGCACAGTAAACTGGCACACAAAGTTTGTTGATTAGGAGCTGAATGTTTGAATTTTGTTGACCGGCATTGACCAAAACTTTTAATTTTCACTAGTTTTAGATTTGGTTTATCACATTGGAGTTGTCCATGTGTTCGCGGTTGTTCGCAGCGCGGTTGCTGGTTGGACTGGTCTTACGAGCGCACTTGCAATATGTTGTGCCTAATTCGTACTTGGCCACTACATACTGTGGGAGGGGTGCAATCACTGCCATCACAGAGGTGTCGGGATGCCTTCAGGTGTCAGGCCAGCCATTGTTGATGGTCGCGGCACAGCAGCAGAAACCTGTGGTGGGGGTTAAGGCCACAGCCCACCTCTCCCTGCGCCTGCTTGGAGGGGTGTACCNGCACAGCAGCAGAAACCTGTGGTGGGGGTTAAGGCCACAGCCCACCTCTCCCTGCGCCTGCTTGGAGGGGTGTACCACCTGGGGGTGGAGGGGGTGTGCACGCCTGTGCACACAGCTCCCTGAGCAGATCGATGAATCCAGCTGGTGTTTGGGGCTGAAGAGGGGGAAGGGGTGAGTGCAGGTGCACCCTCCCGCTCTGATGAACAGTACACTGGTGTTGAGGGGCGGGGGGGGAGTGGTAACGCCTCGCTGTCCTTTTAATGCCAAATCGCTGCACATGCTCTGTGCCGTTGATGTAATGGNGGGGGGGGAGTGGTAACGCCTCGCTGTCCTTTTAATGCCAAATCGCTGCACATGCTCTGTGCCGTTGATGTAATGGCGCTGCGAAGTTGGTTTTGGCATGCTTTTACACCACATGGTGTGGCATCTCTGGGCATCATTATGTCATCTGGCTGGCATCAGAGCTGCCATCAGAGACATGTTCTCGATGTTGTCTTGAGGGAGGGGAATAGGAGGGAAAATTACTCAAAGAGGGGTTGAAGAGCCAGGAGATTTTGATGTTTTCTGAGTCGAAAAACGTGAGGAATGGCGATGGAAAAGTACACCACAGGGAAGGGCGACAATTTAACGCATGTTAAATTGCATAGGAAAAGTTCTGAGCTATGAGGGTTTTCAGCAGTAAATTGCCCCACGGAAGGGCGCCAATTTAACGCCTGTTGGGTGGGTGGTATTGGGATCATTGAAGTTTTGAGGGGCGATGAAAAACATTGTTAGGTGGGTTTGGAGTTGGATACCCGACTAGATGCCAGACACCGTCGGCAGGCAGTGTCAATTCCTGCTCATAATCATGATACTCTGAGGGTACGGCGAGCTGTTCACCCAGACGAGCGCAGTTCCTCCGTGAAATTTTTGGATGAGCCCCTCTGGACGGTAAAAACAGGCATTCCCTACACCTGATACTTAAGTTGGAATGAAGTGGGCCTATTCAGACTGATCCACATGCCATTTACTGATAAAATCTCGGTGTTGAGCATGACGGTTATTAAGGTCGATTACATGAAATTACTATAAAAGCGGGTTTTAGGGTACCCAGACCATGAAACACCGGAAGGCGGTGCTTGAAATTAACAACACTAGGTCTGAAAACTTGCATGTAATTACTCTCTCACAAAACTTTACATCATTCTAGGNAACACTAGGTCTGAAAACTTGCATGTAATTACTCTCTCACAAAACTTTACATCATTCTAGGTGAAAACTTTACACAGGTTCTGGCCTGCGGCCCGCCAGATAGGCAAAACTGCGAAAGTGCACATAAGTGTACATCAATGAATTACTAGTGTGTTAAGCTTCCCCGGGCGATGCTATTCTCGGGGAAGAAGGAATGGCGTCTCCAGGTGCAGAAAATACCAGTTCCAGTAAGTTACATCAGACTATTGCTGCTGAAGATGATTTGCGCGAAAACATTAAAGCACCCGGAGCACGGCGCTGCACGTCCCGATCCCTTGAGTTACTCGACGGCGACTGAATCTGGCAAACTCGCGAGGCGCGAACTATGGCAGCACGCGGCTCGCCCAGCATTACTTTTTGTTGAACTAAAACACTTGCACAACTAAATGGACATGACCCTTGCATAAAATATGAATAAATAAATACATAATATTACACTGCACATGAACAAATACAATTTAAATGTGGGTGGCATTATATAAGTTTTAAACAACTGAGGTGAAAAATATGTGAATTTTAAAATCAACATTATTCAAGCACGGAAATGCTTATAGGGGCTTTGAGCAACCACACACCTGGTGTGTCTTTCTTTTGCTTTTAATTATTTGATATAAAATTCCCCTATAATGAATGTGTACCGAGTGTATCATAACTATCCCCTCACCCGCACAGAGGGGGTTGGGGGAGGATGTATGAAGTTGCATGGCACTACTCTGCACTCTCTTGCTCTCGCACTGCACTGTGCACTGAGGGCACACTGGTGCCGGTTGATGCGATGGATGTGCGGCATGGCAAACAGTCTGGAAGGCAGAACACTGTCCTGCATCAGTGTCAATTTACTCCTAGCGAAATAGTCGGTATCATTTTAGGGACCTATCGATATCTCAGCATTCATGCTCATTCACATCATATTGCTTTTATACAGGGCCGAATTTTGTGTTCCCATAGTCTACAATGAACCGCTCGCCGTCATCGCCAAACTGGAATAAGACACTCCGAGCCTTTCCAGACTTGAGTCAATTTGCAGGTACAGGTGTCTCGTGGGGTCTAGGCAGGTGAGAGATGGGCAATGATGAAATTTATGTTTAATTTCGGCGAATGCCTGCTCAACTGCCAGGGTCCACTGGTACTTGACTTGTGTTGACAAGATCGACGTTTGAGGCATGATAATGATGGCAAGCCTCCTGAATATATTGGCGGAACCAGTTTGTAAGTCCGAAAAACTTGCACAACTGTTTGTGTGTTTTTGGCGAGTTCCACTCGTCTATAAGTCGCAGGTGTTGTGAACTAGGGCGGTTACCGGTCTCATTTACAACAGGTCCCAAGAAATTAGACTCTGTCTTACCAATGTTACACTTGTGGTTCCCGCAGGTGAGGCCTGGGGTTGTAAAACATTCCAATACTAATTCTAAGTCTCACCAAACCACAACATCATCTAGAAAGGCAGAGGCGAACATGCTAATATAGGCGTCCAGTATGTGTACCATCATGGCTTGAAAAGTAGCAGGTGCGCACTTAAGACCAAAAGGCATAGCAAAAAATGTATATATCCTGCCAACAGGTTTGGTGAAAGTGGTTATGTGGCGTTCGTTATGCGCGACTGTGACTTGCAGTAGCCAAAAAGGGGGTCAAAGGAAGACATAATTTTTGCAGAACCGAGCAAACTGAGCATTGTGTACATTAATTACTGGAGGGGCTGAACTCTTTGTAATAAAGTTTACGGGGCGAAAATTCACACAAAACTTCCATGTCCCATCTTTCCTAGGGACCAAGGTTATGACTAAGTTGTAGTTGCTCTCAGAGGGTTCAATAACACCACCACTCATCTGGGTGTCGATGATGTTGCGATGGAAGTCTGTGACGTCTCTGGGCGGCGTGTACAGCGGTTCCTCGTGACTCGTCGGTGTAGGTTGCTCCACAATGCTGGTGTAACAGAGTGGGTCTTCACATGTAAACACATTACTTCGCTCTTGCAATATGGCTTGCAGGGTACTCTGGAATTCCATGGGGACGACATGGTTGAAATTGTGGAGTTTTACAACATCCAGAACTGTGGGCTGGTGATAGCCTAGGTGGTAGACTGTTTTCTGTCGCGTGTTGGCGAAATGTATCCAGTCATGGGACAACTCAATAACAGCTTGTTGGTCAATGAGCCACAGTTCTCCAAGAATGATGTCTTCTGTGAGGTCTTGCATAACTAGAATCGGAACATGCATGATTTCGTCTCTGATTGTTACAGTCACTGTGGCACTACTGTGAGCGTGGTTAGATACATCGTATGTGACGAGCTGCACAGGCTGTTATTGTTATGATGTTATGATTCGGTTTAGGTGGACAAGCCTAGCAAACAGTAGCGATATGTTGGTATCCAGGCCAGACGAAGAATCTCAAACACATTACAGCAATAATAGTTTATAAGCCACATCAGCGATGCGCCAGCGGATCTCCCCTCCCGGCATCACGGTATTTGGGACAATTACGCCACCAGAAACTATTTAATAAGGCAACACTTTGCACACGCGGTNCCTCCCGGCATCACGGTATTTGGGACAATTACGCCACCAGAAACTATTTAATAAGGCAACACTTTGCACACGCGGTCTGCCTGCCTGATCAATGGGAAAGTGCCAAGTCTTCAATGTCGGTTCGTCTTGTTCGGGGACAAACCAATGGCAGTAATCTGGGTGTGTAATCCTGAGATTAACTATATCTCGCTAAAGGCTCTGTCAANTTCGGGGACAAACCAATGGCAGTAATCTGGGTGTGTAATCCTGAGATTAACTATATCTCGCTAAAGGCTCTGTCAAACATGCATCGAGCGTGTTTGAAACTGGAAATTGAGGGAGGGAGTGTGACGATTGTATCGTCATACTTCCAACCAAGTGACCCACTTGAACGTCATCTCTCCCAGTAGGAAATAATTGTTCAAATAGCTCAGGAAAGGAAAATCATCTTTGGTGCAGATATTAATTCCAAATTAGAACTGTGGAATCTCCTTGTGACGGATGACTGAGGAGAGAAGGTAAATAAGTGCCTAATAGAGAACAACCTGCAGGTAGCTAATAGAGCTGGACACCAAGCGACATATTTGTAGCCTACCCATGATACGGAGTCGTATCTAGACATAACTGTAGCGATGGCGCGTGCACTTAGAAGTATTGGGGACTGGAGGGTCTCAGACGAGCTAGAAAGCGACCACAAAATCATTCTGTTCATCATCCGGATGAATAAAAGTAAGGGAAACAGACCAGTAACATCACAGCTAAAACTGATTGGCTCCTCTTTGACAGAGTACTAATGTGAAACCTGGACAAATATAGACACGACAGTGCTGGCATGTCTATACACGAAAGAGCTGAAAGACTGGTAAGGGTAATCATGGGAGCCTGTAAGGAAGCTATTCACCAGGTCTCCAGAAAAGTGCCCNAAGAGCTGAAAGACTGGTAAGGGTAATCATGGGAGCCTGTAAGGAAGCTATTCACCAGGTCTCCAGAAAAGTGCCCTACCACCCCTGGTGGGATGGTGAGCTAGAGGTCTTGCGTAAAAATGTAAGACGCTCGAGGAAACAGTTCAAGAGAACTTACCAGCCAGAAGAGAGAATAAGAGCGGTCTAGCAGTACAATGTCTTGAGGGGAGAATACAGGCGGAAGCTAAGGAAAAAGAGACAGCTTTTGTAGAGAACGCTTGTGTCTGAAAAGGGCGATGAAGATCCACGGGGCCTNGGAAGCTAAGGAAAAAGAGACAGCTTTTGTGGAGAACGCTTGTGTCTGAAAAGGGCGATGAAGATCCATGGGGCCTAGTCTACCGGATGGTGTCAGGAATACTAAGACACTCAGAGGAGCTTCCAGCTCTAGAGCGTGATGGAATATTACTGCAATCCTTCTATGAAAACGCCAGGCACTTGATGGAAATATTATTGCCTTATGACTCTCGGATAGGGGAGAGTGAATATCATCACGAAGTAAGGAATAACACGGAGGTGGAGATCAGAACCACAGACATGGCACCTTTCTCTGTGGAGGAGTTGGACCGAATTGTCCGCAGGATAAAACTCAAGAAGGCTCAGGGTCTAGATGGCCTGACTGGAGAAATGCTCCTCCGAGCATATCCAAGAATGTAAACTGAGATGCTAGAACTGGCTAACCACTGTCTGGAAATGGGTAGTTTTCCCCGGTGCTGGAAGAGAGGCCTCCATAAAGTTATCTTTAAGGGGGCAGGGAAGAACCCGAGAATGGCCAAATCTTATCATCCCATTACACTTTTATCTGTAATGGGAAAGGTACTGGAACGCCTGGTGAACAGAATGTTAATGAAATACCTGGATGTAGTCAAAGGTAACCATGCAAGACAGTACTGGTTCATAAAGGGAAAGAGCACCAAGAAAGCTATAATAGACATGGTTGGCCAAGTAAGACAGCATGGCGAGGATTATGTCGTGCCCATATCCTTGGATATCTCGGGAGTATTCGACAATGCGCGGTAGCCGCAGATCCTTTGGCAATTAGGTTGCTTGAGTACCCAAGAAACCTATACCATCTGATAATTGACTTTCTGAACGAAATAACGGGAGAACTCGATCTAGGAGAACACAGAGAAGATCAAGTGCTCAGTAAGGGGTGTCCGCAGGGATCGGTTTTTGGTCCCATTCTCTGGAACGTGATATTCGAAGGATTGCTGCGGCTGACTCTCCTGACTGGCTGCATAATCTATGGATACACTGATGATGGGCTTGTACTAATACCAGCATGGACTAGGCGGGAGTTGGAGGAGAAAATCGAGTGTGCGCTGGGTTTAATATCGGACTGGGCAGAGAACTCCAAAGAAAGCCAGTCATAAGATTCGAGGGACGAGTTGTGAAACTCGTCCAGGAAATGAAGTATTTAGGAGTAATACTTCAGACCCATCTCACGTTACATGGACACGTACGCTACGCTGTGAACAAGACTGCATTAATGTTCCACAGGCTCAGGGCTGTGGCTCTGGCGAACTGGGGACTTGGCTGCCACACGCTTGAGTTAATGTACAGATGTGTCTTCTTGGCTGTGGTCACATACGCCGCAGGTGTATGGTATCCGGAGGTAAACAATGTTCATACCAGGAGGAAGGTAATAAGTATGCAAAGAGAGGCGTTACTTGCTATCACAAAGGCATATAGAACAGCTTCCAATGACGACTTGCAGGTCTTGGCAGGAGAGGTCCCACTGGACCTCCTCATAAAAGAGAGAGTTAAAATCAGTAGAAGGAAATGGGTGGATCCAATCCCCCCCAGAAGAAGTAAAGGCTCTCAAAGGAGGAACTGTAGAGACCTGGCAGTCTCGGTGGGAGAGTTCTGAAAAGGGTAGACTGATGTACGACATATTTCCCAATGTCCGGCTGAGGCTGCGTGTTGGGTGGCTTACCATAGGTCACTACAGCGCACAGTTCCTGACCGGGCACAGGAACTTCAAGGCAAAGCTGTTCTCTATGGGCCTGGTAGAGGAACCAAACTGTTTGGTGTGTGGCGTACCCGGTACTGCAGCACACCTACTGCATGACTGTCCGAAAATTGAAGATCTTCGGATTTCCTTTGAGGTCAGTCAGGGTCCGCTGAACCTCCGGGACATAATCATGATCAAGACACTAGCACCCTTGGTGCTGGCGTACCTAACTGAATCAGGCAAACGGAATTAGTACTTTGATGTGTTGTGGCTAAACTAAAGTCTGAGTCACGGAATATTAGAGAACAGGGACGATCCGGAGAATAATACAGAACAAATTTAGTGAACAACACCTGTATCCAACAGTCATCCTGGAAAACAAAGAGGGAGATAGTCCCCCTCGCCCCAAACACCTGAACCGACAATATCGGATGAACCAATTGCGAAGCAGGCGCAAATACCACGGATTACTGGCTCTATCCTTCATTTGATAGAGTCAGAAGAGAACACTCACCTGGATATGACAACCCCACCGACCAAGGAAAATCCAGAGAGGCCAAATGATGGATAGCCATGTTCCTGGAGTCCAATCTTGTATGTGTAAGAGGGCTTTGCTCATATTGCATGCAATATGAACAAGCTCCTAAGTGATCAGAAAAGAAGAGCGGTCTGTGCTCTAGGAAGGCAAATGGAGACTGAGGAGAGAGACAGGGGTGAAGAATTGCAGGAACAAAGCGAAAGGGAAGACTCTCTTCTCAAGGCAAGGATAAGGAGAAATGAAATGGTACCTTTCTCCGAGAAATCGTTACCACAGGGTGGCCATCCATTAAGAACACAATGGATGCTGGAGTGCAGGCCTGGCCCTTAGGAGCTCACCCAAAGGAACCCTGGGAACTCTATGACGAGGTCATACGACGTACCCAGGTTTCAAGGCTGGAGGAGCCAACCATCTTGATTGCAGCAGTAGCTCTACTGGTAAAATCAATGGATGGGGGAGAGAAGATACTTTTCCCCCTTTCCGACTCACCACTCAGCCTACGGCGATGGTATCATTCAGGTTAGTCATATATTGTAATTGATGATGACCTTCGTCGCCAATAGCTTATAATTACTGTAACTCCTAATAAGTGTATTAAAAATCTGTTCTATCTTCAGAATTAACTTCATTTCTTCCCTCATAATAGTATAAACCTTCCATAGTCCCTAGACACAAGTACGAAATATTAGAAACACAACAATGCTGTAGACTTGGTTCCTCCCTACCCTCTCGCTGCCTTGTATCAGCTTCTCTACCATACACCCCAATTTCAATAAATTCCCCACCCACCCTCACTTTCTTTTGACAGCAATTATTTTACAAAATAAAATAACTTTGCTTTGCATTCCATATCAATACAATAATTAAAAGCTAAAGCCATGTATTTTCCTTTTCTAAACACTCATTTTCATGTAATCACTCTTCAAATATTCCCAACTTATTAAATTTAAAATCATGTTCTCAGCTATCTGATAGAGTGACAGCAACCTGGTAACTAAATTACACTTAATTCCATAGTCTGTGTGCNAATCATGTTCTCAGCTATCTGATAGAGTGACAGCAACCTGGTAACTAAATTACACTTAATTCCATAGTCTGTGTGCGTTGTATATTATAATCAAATTAATTACTTAAAATCGTTTAATAACTCAAAATAAACAACANTCCATAGTCTGTGTGCGTTGTATATTATAATCAAATTAATTACTTAAAATCGTTTAATAACTCAAAATAAACAACAGAGCAAGTTAAGGGTTTTCCATTACTTAACCCAACGAGTTTCTAGATATTTACTGGTTGAAATAACATAATATTATGCAGTTTACCTTATTAATAATATCTGCGCATCCTACNTACTGGTTGAAATAACATAATATTATGCAGTTTACCTTATTAATAATATCTGCGCATCCTACAGTAATAAGTCTCTTCTCTAAGTAATCGTAAAATACAATATTTTCCAGTTAGTTCTCAAGATATTATTACATGAAATTAGTTGACCCAGTGATCATTAACTCGCTGTCAACGGGAGTACTTAACACATGCAAGGTCGCAGGCCCGGGCGTTCGGAAACGCTGTGCCGACAGTTCCGTGCAAGTACACACCAGCACACTTGCACTCATACAGAGAGTATTTTGAGAGGCGCGCGCAACTTGCAAAGCTCACATGTTTCCTATACCTGTAATTTAACGATTTATATTTCCTGTACTGCTTCCTCCTCTGCAATTTTTCTATTTTCTTCTACTATCTATGTTTGCTTGTCACTGTTTCTTTCTAAAGTTTTTTTGGGATGTAAACTGCACACAGCCAGAATGTAAGTCAGCCCTGTGGTTCGGCCATCTGCAATAGTCAGAGGTCCACCACCCCTTATTTAACAGGGTGCAGAGTCTTCTTTATTTAGAGCATAAGAGGGAATTACTGTGTGTTACTAGAAGGGTTCTAACGAAATGGGCGAGATGCTAGAGTCACACCCACTTCACCTGCGAATGGGCATGCGCAGGTGAACCCAGGTGCATACAGTAGATATAAGTCGCTCACCATTGGGTCGAAATTGGTTTCTCGCGTGGAGGCGAGGAGCAGGTTGGGTCTCTGGCGGAGTGGTGGCCCGCTAGAGAGGCCTTTTTGTCTCGTTTGGAAACTAGCTGACCTAGGTATAGGAGGCCAGGCAGCACTATCTCAGAGATACAGGACGAAACTTTGTTTGACCTTGGCGAGTTCATGAGTGCCGCATTATTGGCTGTGATTGTAGTATAATTTCACTGAGTTTAGAAAAAAACAGTGAAAGGGTCTCAACTTGTTGCAGAGTAGGCAAGCTCCTAATGGATATACAACTCTTAAAGTAAAATCATTTTCCGTTCTGCCAAGGATGCTTTCATAGAACAACTTAACGATCCTAACTGTATTTATGTAGTACCAGTGTCATCACTTGTTTTTATAGAATACTTAAATATAACTCACAATCAACGGTGCCCATACAAAAAGTCTCATATTCTATAATTAAACTGCTCCAAGGACTTAATGTGACAAATTAAATAACATATTAAATTTCAAGTATGCTACTTGATCCAAGTCGTATTATTATAAGTTCAACAGTAATATTCCCGTCGTTCAAGTTTCTCAAAAATACTCAGAAATATGTGTAAATATGCATGAATTCGTAATTATAATTAAATCACAACTCTTTCTTTGCATTTCCGCGCAAGCGGAAGGAATTACAAGTTTGAGATTAAAGTAATGCGGAATTACTTATACAAAAGTAGTATATAAAATTATTTGAAGTTGCTTAATTACTACATAAAATCTTAACAATAATTTTGAATTTTAAGAAAACCTATAAGTCAGTTCTTGCTCAGTGTCTTTTCAGTTAGAAATAAACCTCACTGCTACCTCCTCCCACGATCTCTGTGTAGGGAGAGTCAGAGGGAGGTTAAATGTTAATGGGAACCAGGGCTTGCTGGGGGAACCCAGCTTGCCCTAGCATTAAATCGAGCTAGACTCAAGAAGACAATTTTATGGGTAGGCGGAGGGAGGTGGTTAGCTTCTCTTTGCCACCGCNATTAAATCGAGCTAGACTCAAGAAGACAATTTTATGGGTAGGCGGAGGGAGGTGGTTAGCTTCTCTTTGCCACCGCATTCCAAATGCAAGACAACTGGGTGGACAAGTNTAGCATTAAATCGAGCTAGACTCAAGAAGACAATTTTATGGGTAGGCGGAGGGAGGTGGTTAGCTTCTCTTTGCCACCGCATTCCAAATGCAAGACAACTGGGTGGACAAGTGCCCCTCACGGAGCTTGTACTACCCCCATGCTGAGGAGCTGGCTCTGGTGATGCAAAGCGGAGGACACTTTCATTACAATCACAACCGGCCGGTATTACACTAACACACTGACGTGAACCGCACGTTCACGAGTCCTTTATGCCCACTGTGACTGCCACAGTCTTCTCCACACACCAGACGCACCACACCAACAAGCTTGTGGGCACGAGTGCAAGTGCGAGTGCACGAGTGCAAGTGCATTAATGTTTCTAATTTATTCAGTGTCAGTGTATTTCATCAATGTATGCATAATAGCATCACTGTATATAATTAATATAATTTGTTTTGTCATCATGGGAGACAGTCTGCACAGCCACAGCCAGAGACATGTGACATTTTGCATTTGGCAATACTGTGGCTGGTACAATGGAAACATTTAGAATAAATATAATAATTTTTTATTGTGTATTGTTTTAGGGAAAATTATGTACTCTTAGTTAAATTTAATTCATGTCCCTTTCATCTCATTATCATTTTTAGAGTACATTGTGTTTCATCGTTTCACCGCATGGCGTCGGTTGCACTCAGGTGGCGGAAGCCGGCGCACGCTTCCGCCCAGTTCTCGTCAGCACTTCAATGCACCCAGACATGTAAGCCTCTCGCTCCGTAGAGGCCCTCGGCACAGACATCATCCGTTGAATTGGTATCCATCGGTCACAATTTGAATCATTATTTTCATCTGTTTCATTATTTGACTTGCGTAGCGCCGAGGGGAGAGCGACATTATTATTTATCGGGAATTGTTAAGTGCATTTGAGTTTCACATTGTAAAGACCACGTGGTCGCTCGCAGTTTCCGGGCCATTCAAGCCACGTGTCTTGTATTATAGTTGTGTGTACAGTAACGAGTCTCGGATAATAAATACCTCAACAAGCATCGTTCGTGTTTTATTTATAATTAATTAAGGCATGCGAGGCGGCCTACAGCCTCGCCATCGTGTGTGACGGAGTGTTCACCAGAGTCTCCTAGGCCATCGACCTGAAACGGCCTCATCTCATCAGCTCACCGCAGAGCTGTGGCGCCGGGCACATAAATATCACACCCACAACTCTGGGAACACTGCGGGTCAAGTTGGATTTTGCACTGTAGCCAAGTTTGACCACATCAACAAACACACATGCACTTACGCTCTTTTACACTTACACACCAACACCACTCCGCTTTATTATAGTTTGCACTTAAACACAAAACATATCAGTAGATTGAGTGAGTCGTCCTTTTCTATCTTTGTTAATAAATTCCATTATTATTCAATGTTACAAACAAAAAACAAATTTGAAATAAGTAATTACAGATAACATAAAACAGTGCTGTATGTTATATATTTTTATGACTTACAGTTTAAAGGACTATTATGTACTTTCTTCGAAAAAAAATTTAAGCCCTGATATACAAACCAGAGTACTCCGAACATATATTTCATAGTTATCAAACTTACTTAATACATTTCATATTGACAAAGTTTTATTATTGAATGATTTTCAGGCTTATCCGCAAATATTCAATATTTTTCAGAAAATGTGATATGATAGATAACTTCATAATGATTATTGTAAAATACTATACTATAGAGATTACTTAACTGTACAAACACTGAATGGAACAGATATTATGAATTTAACACAAAAAATATATTAATACTATAAATTAACTGTCAAATTTAATTTTGAATAATGTGGTAATACTATAAAGTAATTGTGAATTTTTGTTATGTTTATTGTGTTAGCTTTAAGTTAGCGAAAGACTCCATACATCCTTCCCACACTTGGTATATAATAGGTGTCACGCCACACCACAATGTTTGTTCTTCTGTTTAATTTATTTTTAATATAATAATAAAATTAATTTGTGCCCTCCTAGGTGCCAAAGGCCAATCCTTTTCCATCCTAACAGACATCGAGAAGTTATGCACTGACTTTTAAAACTTAAGACTGATCATGTAATTTGTAATTTCATTAGTCCTATATTTTTCAGCATTGAGTTGGAATAACCTTATTGTAACTTTCAGCATTTGTGTGATTCTTTTGTAATTATTAACTTTTGTCATTACCATTAAACAATTTGTGATTCAAAATTCTTATTCTCAGATTAATTTAAGCCACCCATTAGGGTTATGCAGTTTTAGTTACAGCAAAAAAAAAATACAGCAAAACTTCATGAACAGGCTGACGTGAATCGATCCTACCCGGAGTGGTCTGCCGTGGTCGGGCGGAAGAGTGTTTACACGCCTTAGTTAATGCCAAGTCCAGGGTCGCCGCACCTTACAGTTTCACACTCAGGAGAACGATACCCTGGCCGTTTTTGGCGTGGTCACACAAGACTTCACGACATTGGCAGCTCCACCTACCTTAGTATTTCCTTATCTCTTTCTATCATATCTGACATAATCCTACCATAGCGAAGTGTCTCCACCCTTGTCCAGTCCTGCTACCAGAAGATGACTTCTTCCGCATCCTTATATCCCCCAAACTTTTACTTCCGCTCCACCCACTAAGAGATGAGGACATCTCTTTTTCATTGACATCGGAGGAGATGTTATGATTCAGTAAAGGCGGACAAGCCTAGAGAACAGCAGCGATGCGTTGGTATCCAGGCCTGCTGGGATTGTGTGCGAAGTCTGACCGGTTACTGGCGCGAACAGTGAGAACATGGGCAGGTTATGGTTGCATGGAGTTGAAGTACACTTGGTGTTGGCGGTGGCAGCACGTGCAGAACACCAGATCTCACTTTCGTCCCTCGCGGTGATTTCGATTAGTTAGTACCTCGTATGTTCGTTCGACTAGTGGGCCAAATAGTATTGGCGTTGAAGTGGTGTACGTTGGCATCGGAAGGTAATGGTAAAATTTCGTGAAAGATCATATTTGGCAAAGGAGTCATTGTATTTTGCCTTACAGCAAATAACACAATTTTCCAAGAGCTAACGCTCCATCTCGAAACCGGTTATGTGCGAGGGTGGGTGTAGTGGGTGGGTGTCTGATGATACATGGAAATCATCGCTTGAGTGTTCTGCATGTATGAACAGCTGTTTTTGGCAGTCGTTGTCGCTGCAAGTGCAGGGGTGCTGCCGGCACGTTCTCCCTCCCCTATAGTAGGTGGCGCGGCCGTCCAGTGAGATGCATGAAGGCCGCAGGGGGAGGACTCCCTTTGACCCCTGGAATACAGTGCCAATGACGAAAATGGTACTTGCACGAATGGTCACCCATGTGGCCATGTAATTAAGCCACATGGAAGGGCGCCAATTGACAAATTTCGTGGTTGGAGACAGGGTCCAGAATATGTGATTAATTTCTTGTGGGCACCAGCTAACCAGTTAAGGGAATATGCTCGGGTTACCACGAGACTCTTGAGGAGGTCCGTGTTCGAAAAGCCAGGACTAATGGACCCTGCTCCCGAGTATTAACGAAGTTGTGTGTGACGACTAACATCGGTGGCTAGATAGGCGACATAACAGACACACACTTCCGAACTGGGGTATTGTGGCTCCCCAGCACGCTGTTCCAATGCACTTACATAAACACTTCAATTTACATAAATTACACTTAGACTTGTGTTACGTAGAGAAATGTGGCAGGAAATTGACGGTTGTAAAGTGCCATCGCCCTTAAGATCCCCGTAAAGAGGGAATAAGGTACAGATAAACACCGGCTTCAAGAAAATACCAGTTGTATTTAAGAAAGTCCAGATGAGATGGTATACAAACTAAAGTGAATGTTCTGCACGAGGCCCCGCTATAGCCTAAGCTGCTAAGACAAAAGCGCCAATAGACGCGAACAAAGATTGCATTTTAAGTTTTTCTGGAAGGGGCTGTGAATCTGTTTCGGAAGAGAGGCATATTCGAGAGTGCGCGAAAATAGTTAAATAAAAATGTTCTGGTACCATTAAAGATTATTGCAGTGAACGTGGTTGGAGTACAAAGTCGCTTCACCCCGAGACGCATGACACGGCCTGCCCTAATGCCCGCTACTCTCAAACAGAATTGTGGGTGTCGTGGCAGAGGTAATGGTAGTGAACTGTCTCCTGCCAAAACAGAATATCCCTTGACAAAAGATGAAATGAGGGAAATTAAACATAAAGCCCTTGAAAATAATTAACAATTTGCATTACATGAATTAAAGTTTAAATTAACGTAAAAAGTGATAAAAACTATGTATCAATAATTTTTATGGAATTTTNTGCATTACATGAATTAAAGTTTAAATTAACGTAAAAAGTGATAAAAACTATGTATCAATAATTTTTATGGAATTTTCTATCATTTTTATAGTGATTCTTTTGCATGACCTATAAATAAATTACACACATAGTGCACTTACAGACACAAAAATAATGAATACATATTAATTAAAATGCCTTTTAAAGAATATGTAATAATTAAAATGTATTTTAATTAATATTAAAAATTNATGAATACATATTAATTAAAATGCCTTTTAAAGAATATGTAATAATTAAAATGTATTTTAATTAATATTAAAAATTATTGATTTTTCATGAGAATTTAGACGTGGTTTAGTTAGATGTTAAGTGTTCCACAGTCAGAGTCAAAACAGTCTCTCTAATTAATTATTAATGGTACTTGTTAAAGACACCACTAATTACTGCTCTGTTCTTTTAATAAGGTTTACACGATGTACCAATTGGATNTAATGGTACTTGTTAAAGACACCACTAATTACTGCTCTGTTCTTTTAATAAGGTTTACACGATGTACCAATTGGATTCTCATATAGTTACAGGATTAATTAGATCTCGGCGACCACGTGGTCGGCACTTTGCACTATCAGTACTCAGTTATTCGTGTAGGGATTTTCACACATTCATTTACTGTGTTTCTAATAATTATTGTAGTAATTATAAATGGTTGGTAAGAACTTTTAATTAGGTTGAAATATAGTTACGCCTTGTGGCAGCGAAAGTAATTACAATTACTTCCGAAGCATAACTTGGGCGCGTGACCTCTTTAGGGGCAGTGTGCAGCCAGTACCTTGTGTAGATAGTTCCTACGTACTCTCCTAGGTTGTGTACATGGTTCAACAAGGGTTTTGAGGGAACCCGCTGTCTGCGTCAGGGTAAAACAAATGAAACTTTTTTAAGATATGTTTCATTTGGGTTGCTGAACTGTTTAAACACAATGTGAAAGCACCCAGAGTGGGGCATGGTGTATGCGGACCCCTTGATACACTCGTCGGTGACTAAATCTGGCAAGCTCGCGAGGTGCGGACTATGGCGGCACGCAGATTGCCCTGCATTACTTTCTGCTGAACTAAAACACTTGCACANAAGCTCGCGAGGTGCGGACTATGGCGGCACGCAGATTGCCCTGCATTACTTTCTGCTGAACTAAAACACTTGCACAACCATTTTGACATGAAACCTTGCATAAAATATGAATAAATATAATACATAATATAACAATGCACATGAACAAATATAATTTAAATGTAAATGGCATAAAATGAAAGTGAAACAACTGAGGTGAAATAATATTAATTTTCAAGTAACCATTATTAAAGGACTGAAATGCTTATAAGGGCGTCTTTGAGCTACCATACATCTGGTGTGTTTTTCTTTTGCTTTTAATTATATGATCTTAAATTGCCTTATAATTAATGTACCAAGTCCATCATAATGCACTCTCTCTAAATAGTANCTTTTAATTATATGATCTTAAATTGCCTTATAATTAATGTACCAAGTCCATCATAATGCACTCTCTCTAAATAGTATTAGAATTTATAGCCCACAGGCAAATGTTCGTGAAATTCACCCTTAGGTGATTGCNATGCACTCTCTCTAAATAGTATTAGAATTTATAGCCCACAGGCAAATGTTCGTGAAATTCACCCTTAGGTGATTGCGAAGTAATCGCAGAATAAATGCACGCCTGTACGTATAAATTTCACCACATATAAATTGCTCCACATCTCTAGCAAGACTAGAGTATGATGTGAACCACACAACCACAAGCTCCTTGTGCCCACTCTGACCGCCGTAGTCACATCAACTGCACCAGTTGCACTGGGCCGCACCAATAATATCAGGCCCAGAGTGCATAGTGCAGGCTGACAGGGACGGAACTTGCACCTTCTTACCAACCAGTACTGCGTTACTCAAGAGACCATCCTACTTTATTTATTACAAGAGGTAACTCTTGTAATAAATTATAAGGAGATGCGAAATTGTGTTTCCCCCAAAGCCACAGCCATTGGGCGCACANAGAGGTAACTCTTGTAATAAATTATAAGGAGATGCGAAATTGTGTTTCCCCCAAAGCCACAGCCATTGGGCGCACAGGCAATTGGTCATTACATCATAGCAGCCTGCCCCACGACATACGACGTAATACACCACCGGGTGACATCAACTGGCCTGTATGCCGAAGCTGAAGTGCTAAGTGCCCCAAAGTGCGACCAATAGTGCGCAGTATTTTTCTATACCCATCGCACAACTTCATCTCATTTAAGGGTACAGTCAGGGGTGGGTNACCGGGTGACATCAACTGGCCTGTATGCCGAAGCTGAAGTGCTAAGTGCCCCAAAGTGCGACCAATAGTGCGCAGTGTTTTTCTATACCCATCGCACAACTTCATCTCATTTAAGGGTACAGTCAGGGGTGGGTTTTGTTGCATTAACAGACANTTTTTCTATACCCATCGCACAACTTCATCTCATTTAAGGGTACAGTCAGGGGTGGGTTTTGTTGCATTAACAGACATTGAGCATGGCACCCCTCGCCCCTTTGCACAGGTGGACTCATTTATCTCTTCAGGAGACCACTACCTGGCAACACTGTAGCCAGTGAAAAACAAACACGTAACAGAAAATGAAATACAGACACTTATCACAAGATAGCGTAATAAAGTATTCAATGTCTATTTATAAGAAATTTATTATGGTTTCATAAAGGGAGATTGCCTATAAAGTACTCCATCACAATAACATTTCATATAATGCTGTGATACTTGCCGTCAACTACGCAACATCAACCTTAACAAACATTTGTTAATCAATGGGGTTGTCACCAATGTGTTTAATTTTTTTACATAATTTTTCACCATTGCAATAATGTTAAATAGTGTTTATGTTATGTTTTACCATCCGGAGTTTGACGTCGATTTTCTCCACTTGTGACGGACACCAACGCCACACATCAGTTTGCTTCAGCGCAGGAGCCCCCATGCTACATTCATTTAGGCTGGTATCACTTCATTAAAATAGTAACTTAAATCACAGGAGCATATGATTTTTTTCTGTACCGAGGGGAGAACCACCTGCACTCTAACCAGAGAGCTTAATGCTACTGGGTACGTTTCTTTTAATATTAGCATGTCCAATTCTTGAACATGTAGTAAAGTATGTGAGCAAACAGCTTTACAAAATTCAGTGAGTTTTGATTTGTTGTCCTTCAGGACACATAAGGCTGTACACCTCTTGTAGTACAACCAACAATTTTTATAATATATTTCAGGCATATGAGTTGACCTACAGTCTCGCCACAACATCAATGTGTATAAGTAGCATAATATTAAGTGCGTGACAAATGTATCTTCAAACTGATAGAGGCATCCAGGCCCCATGGGCTGTCGACCGAACGACCAACATCACTAACCCTCCGCTGAGTTATGGCGCCGCACAATTCTACACTCGACCAGCCCTGGGTCACCTCGACCACATAAGGNCACTAACCCTCCGCTGAGTTATGGCGCCGCACAATTCTACACTCGACCAGCCCTGGGTCACCTCGACCACATAAGGTATTACAAGTGTTCTATATCATTTTTCGAGTGTAGTTGTGTGTCTAATCAACACATTTAGTGACATGGGAAATAATTAGTCATTCTTTCAGCCTGACTGTTCCGGTTATAGAGTGCCTCAAAATTTAACAGAACTAAATTTCCCATGTGCTTTGCAATGCACCACATTATCATGTTTTGTAGTAAAATTGGTGCTTAAGAAATAACTCCGAACTCTCCTCAACCTAAGGGATGTCCATTCCCCCCTTTTGTTGAAGGGTCCTATTGTCTGTATGTTTGATGTGTTTATGAAATTAGGTATGTAAACTAAGATACCTCGCGAGATGGCGCGAGCTCTCGGCGAGGATGCGGTTCGCCCGCGCTACCCCCAGCAGTCTGATTCCATGGGCCATTCTCCATTTGTGCTTCTTGACCAGGAAGAACGCAGTCTGCATCACCTGTCGGTGAATAACCAGTCTGCATCTGCATTTTGTGGCTTAGGTCAGGCCTGCATGGGAGAGCACACTCTGACATCACAGTCGGCCGGTCATCAGGTGCCCACAACCTCAGGTAACCACGCCACTGTAAACAACCAGACCGGACGATCTGCTCCACATTCGCGAGGTGCCCGAGATGGCCGCTGCTTTCCGGGAAGATGGCCCGCGATTAAAACTAAGGACCGGTCTGCCCCGTAGTGTCAACCGCATGTTCCATTTGCAAAAACGTCATGTGATATACNGCGATTAAAACTAAGGACCGGTCTGCCCCGTAGTGTCAACCGCATGTTCCATTTGCAAAAACGTCATGTGATATACGAAATCTGTTGAGGAATGGAATACAGCTAAACTGTACCATCCACTTGTTGGAAATGTGATTAGTGCGGAAAAAGCACTCGATCCCTTCGACTAATATAACATATACGCACAGGTATATACAGATGCCCGCCGACCGAATACAATGCATACTTCCTTCCTCCAATCATTTCCACAGCTGTCGCCTACCTCTGCACATGATCTACATGTGCAGGGGTAGGCACAGACTCTGTGAACTGTGCTACATGTCAACACATAATACATACCAGTTGCTTACACCACGCAGAATGGATTACCTGCTGCACTATCAGTTCCAGTGCTTGCATTGCACATAAGACTGGACAACATGCCAGTTGGAACTCCCAGAGCACGAGCTTCAGCCAGCAACCAGTGAGTACCCAAACAACAACCAGGGTTCAATGTGTCGGGCAGAATATTGTGTGAGCTCCGAAAATATGTTAATAAACTGCAAAGAGTGTAACACGAGTTTTCACCCCACATGTGTGTCCACTGGGGAATGGCAGGCAGTTCACGAAAGAACATATGAGTGTAAACGGTGTCAACAAAAGTACGCAGCCCAATACGGGACCAAACTGGAACCCATGCGAATAAAAAAGGAAATTAATGTGTTCACCCAACATGTGCTGAGATTACATAACCAAAAAATCCAGCTAATGGANTGCGAATAAAAAAGGAAATTAATGTGTTCACCCAACATGTGCTGAGATTACATAACCAAAAAATCCAGCTAATGGAACTCGTACCACCCATGCCTGCATGAAAGGGAATGATAGGAGCCGACGGGACATAGTTCGAAACACCGGGGCCATCAGCTCCTGAGTACAGGACAAGCCTAACCGGGCAGAATTACATGACACCCTCCNATAGTTCGAAACACCGGGGCCATCAGCTCCTGAGTACAGGACAAGCCTAACCGGGCAGAATTACATGACACCCTCCAAATTTTAGATACCCCAAACTTTTCCTGCCAGACAGCTGAGGATGCACACACATTCCTCAAAGAGTGCACTACCCGATTAGAATGGTACGGGGTTAGCTAGGAATAGTGAGTGAGTGTCATCAGCAATGTATGGTAGGGGTCTGTCACAGATTACGACATGGTCTGTGCACAATTTGTACGCAAATTTACGGCCAGATACGCGATCACCTATACTGCGTTAAAACAGCAGGTCACCCTGTTTACCGAGGAACAAAGCTCCACCGAAGACCTGAACATATTCGTTAGCAGAAAGTTAAGTCTAGCCGACATACATTATCCACATCTCCCGGAGGAAGATGTGCTCGAAACGATCGTGGAAACTGTGAGACACGAATACCGACCGGCCTTATGGCCCATGGTGTTCAACAGAACACAACACTTTCTTAGAAATACAGTGAGTGTAGCACTAGATATAGAGAATATCAGGGTGGCATATTTTAATGCACGCAGTAAAGACGGGTGGACAGATNAGTGAGTGTAGCACTAGATATAGAGAATATCAGGGTGGCATATTTTAATGCACGCAGTAAAGACGGGTGGACAGATGTGTGGAGCAGCACAGTGAGCACCCGGATGTCCGAAGGGAAGAATGGCATAAGGGAAAATCCCAAAATTCGGGAGATCAAAAGTGGGAAGGGCCCACCAAACCTGCCTCGCTGCCGCATATGCAAGGACCATCAATACGACTGGCACAAAATGTGCCCGAACTGGGCGAGTGAACTGCAGGGAACCGATAAAGAAGAGTAGGGCAAATCGGGGTCGCCCTCTCTGCCATTGTCGCGACCGGAACTCCCGAAACTACCAATAAGAACCTGATCCACCATTATCTAGGCCAGGTTAGCTCGCCAGTGATCAACTGATCAGAATACCCATACGCTTGGATGAGTGGAATATGGTTCCTTTAATCTATACAGCCACATTGCATAAATTCATGTGGGTGGAGTTAATAGGCCGACAGCTGATCACCAGGGTCAAACAAATCGTACAATTGGCCACATTGAAAGGGTCCAGCGAATGATTGGGTAAAGTCCAAGTGGAATTACATATTAGTGACTGTTCTATGGACATCATCGTCCTCGTCTCCGAAGACAAATACGAGAGGACCTGATTCTAGGCGTGCCCTGGCTTAGACAACACAATGCCATTATTGAAATCACCATGGGCTGCATTCACTTTGGTTTGACCGAACGGTGTACAACCTAGGGCATCTTAGATAAAACAGCGAACAATCTATCCAACTAAAACGTTCAACCATTCCGTATCCGAAGAACATAAGGACGCGATACAGCGAGTCCTGACCAAACGATGGGAGGTATTTGACATGGCAGACCCCTTAAAGAACGAGTGTGTCATAACATGCGATACCACTCACTAAAGATGAACCCCTCTGGACCGCACCTCGAGATTATGATCCTTATCATCTGAGGATCATTAATCAACAAATTAAGGAAATGATTAGGGATGGGGTAATAGAACCCTCGGAAAGCAATTACATCTCAGCTATCACTCTGGCCCCCAAGAAAGACGAGAGCTGGAGGTTTAGCGTGGACTTCTGCCCCCTCAACCAAGTGACCTTAAGTGCACCCCAAACCCTCAATCAGTTTGAACTTTGCACTAAACATGTTAGGGAAAGCCAAAATTTAATCTTCCCTTGACCTTAGAAGCGGCTATTGGCAAGTACAAGTATGATCCAAAGACAGTCAGAAGACCGCATTCACGGACTCCGAAGGCCACCATTTTCAATTTTGTGCCATGCCCTTTGGGCTGAAATGCACCCCCTCCACCTTTCAGAGCATGATGGTCTGCATCCTGGATGGTTTGATAGGGGAGTGTACGATCGCATACCTAGGCGACGTTGTGATCTGTCAAAAACGTGGGAAGAAAACATACAACACCTATCTCTGGTCTTGGAGCAACTGGCTTTCAATGGGTTAACGTGTGCCAACGAAAAATGTCATATAGGGAAAACATGTCTTCAATACCTGGGCCAGATGGTCGAAGCCGAGGGCATCCAGCCCAACTACGAACAATTGAGGCTAATTCAAGACTATCCAGCACCCAACACGCGCAAACGCCTATGACCAATGGAACGTCGATGCCCAAAAAGCGTTCGAAGAAATCAAACAGAAATTCCAACCATGTGACAAACTGTCCCGTTTAGACCCTCAAAAGGCATTTAAATGTACAAAAAGATGTCAGTCAAGAGGGGCTTGGCACCATTCTACTTCAATACGATGACGGGGAACACAGAGTCATAGACTACAGTAGCCCAAAGTTTTTCCCACATGTACGCAACTACGACATGAACGAGAGGGAATGCTTGGCTATTGTATGGGCACTAAAACACTACCGCCAACACCTAGAGTACCAACGATTCACACAGAGAACCGACAATCGGTGTATAATGTTGCTGCATAACATGCGCACTNCCAACACCTAGAGTACCAACGATTCACACAGAGAACCGACAATCGGTGTATAATGTTGCTGCATAACATGCGCACTGTCTGCAGTAAACACATGCAGTGGTCCATGTTATTACATGCCTTTGTTTTTGTGGTGGAACACATGCTGGGCAAAGAAAACCAACTAGCAGATGCCCTTTCCCGTACGCCCTGTACAACCGAAATAGCATGTGATGAAGACGAGTGGAAAGTCCTATTNAACTAGCAGATGCCCTTTCCCGTACGCCCTGTACAACCGAAATAGCATGTGATGAAGACGAGTGGAAAGTCCTATTCCCGCCAGACAGTTTGCCAGTTGCCCAGCTACAGCACATCACCGTAGGTACTCACCCAACAACAGCTGTCCGCAGATGTCGCAGAGTGCCAGGCGTAGTGTGCCAAAGAACAGATGGACTACTGGCATGCGGTCGATAACAGCCTAGAGACCCAGCCCGCAGGAGAAGAAGCGAACTGGTGAACATGCGTCCCGGAGGAGGGACGAACATTAGTCCTGGAACACTTGTATACAAGCCTCCTGGCGGGACACCTGGGAGCTGCACAAACCAATTGGAACATATTAGCCCACTATTTCTGGCCAGGGCTCACCCAACAAGTGCAGGAATTTGTACGTGTCTGTGAATCATGTAAAGGCTTGAAAACATGCCACACCGACGGCGTTACTCAACAGCAACCCCGCATTCCAGAGAAACCCTTCGTAAACATCGCCTTGGACCTGATGGAACCATATCCCTGCGCTCCAAACGGGAAGAGATTTTTATTGGTGGATACGGATTTATGCACCAGGTGGTGCGAGGCTTATCCCATCCCGAGTTCACGCCTCAAAAACATAGCAGGAGCATTGCAGAATGATTTCTTCGCCTTCTGGTGTTACCCAAAGGTAATCATCTCTGACAACTGACCTCAGTTCAGGTGAAAGTAATGGTGGGAAATCTGCCCCCAAGTGGGGGGCAGTAAAACACACAATGGTGGTGTACCTTCCCCGGTTGATTCCCTTAGAACGAAGGACCAAAGTGTTCAAGGTGCAGATCCAGCTTCGCATGGGGGATGACCACACTACCTGGGCCCACCATGTCCCAGAGATAATGTACTGACTGAGAAAACAATCGAACGAAGCCACATGCCACTCGCCCGCATAATAACTATAGGGACATGGTCTGGCACGACCCAGGGAATTTGCATACCCACAACCGACCACGATCTCAGGACCCTTAGAAATGGAGACACGATGACACTCTCAGCAGAGGTTTGAATGGGCCAGAGAACGATGGGTATTGTACGTAATAGTGGCTACCAGAAACCACATGGCCCCGAAATAGCTGTAAATTGCACAACTGGTCGACATGCGAGAACACCAGCAGTCGGTTGCCCTCACTAATTTCTGTGTAGAGTTCACCTCTCTCCTCCTTCCCTGTTGGAGTGAACCCCACATGNGCAGTCGGTTGCCCTCACTAATTTCTGTGTAGAGTTCACCTCTCTCCTCCTTCCCTGTTGGAGTGAACCCCACATGCTGGTAAGAAGGGTGGGAAAGACCAACTGCATCATTCAGATGGGTGCGCGAAGGCCAGGTAAATTCCATTGTGATGACCTACTGGCCACGCCGGAGGCGCCGACTCCGGGCGCCGCAGCACCCCAAGGTAACACCAGTCAGAGGCAACTGGCCGAAGTAGTCCCAGCCGATACGGGATGGCAATCACCAGCATCAAGCATGCATGGACTACCAGGTTCCTCCAGCATCGACGACCTGAAGGACATCTGGGTCGTCAGCTGCCATGGCAGCGCCATGAGCCATGGNAACACCAGTCAGAGGCAACTGGCCGAAGTAGTCCCAGCCGATACGGGATGGCAATCACCAGCATCAAGCATGCATGGACTACCAGGTTCCTCCAGCATCGACGACCTGAAGGACATCTGGGTCGTCAGCTGCCATGGCAGCGCCATGAGCCATGGGGACATCCGACTCCATGGATAGTGCCTGTAATGATGACCGACCACCAGGTGCTGCAGCACCCAGTGCATCGACGTCCGAGGCCATTCGGGTCACACTCGCACCCCTAGGTGCTCCATTCCAGACTGCCTTTTCACACGACTCATCGGTAAGCCACGTCCAGTTCCGGCTCGAGCATCTCCTTGACGCGGCAGCCATACCACCCTCAACGNACACGACTCATCGGTAAGCCACGTCCAGTTCCGGCTCGAGCATCTCCTTGACGCGGCAGCCATACCACCCTCAACGGCATCTACGCCGGCCATATAGGTATCGCAGCAACAGCAGTAGCGACTTCAGCAACTGGATGGTGGCAGAGCCACCTACCTGCTGAGCAAGTGTAGAACTAGCCGACCGACTTCGCTGAACCAGTAAGATCTCACCTGCCAAGGGTAAGTTGTGCCGACACCAGTTGGCATGCAACCCTGCAGCAGGGCGATCCAGCTCTGTACAACTCATCTCACCGAGATGATTGCACCCTCGGCCGACACACTGCTAAATCACCTGCTGTACTACGCAGCTTTGAGCCACCCCTTCCTGCTTTGACAGTGGCCTCCCGGAGGAGAGGGCATTTGACGTGGACCACTCCTGAGTGGTCTGGCACGGTCACTGTCTTCATGACATTGGCCCGGAGCGGTGCACCAGTGAGGCCCACGGAACATGTATGTCGTGCATCCAGATGCGTGTCCGCATCGTTCACTTGGGAACGGGTCATGACCCGATACCAAGTGATTCAACACAGTGCCTGTGGTATCTATAGAGAAATCTGCGTAATTAGGATAGGAATCAAGTATTTGAATGTGTATTAAATAGCATTAGAATTTATCGCTCACAGGTAAAAGTTCGTGAAATTCGCCCTTAGGGGATTGCGAAGTAATCGCAGAACAAATGCACGCCACATCCATATTTAATGAGGTGTAGAGTAGCAAGGCAAGGTTATTTGAAGTGTTCTATATAATTTCCCGAGTGTAATTGTGTGTCTAATCAAGCAAATTAGTGACATGGGAAATAATTCACCATTCTTTCATCCTGACCGTTCCGGTTATAGAGTTCCCCAAAATTTTACNTGACATGGGAAATAATTCACCATTCTTTCATCCTGACCGTTCCGGTTATAGAGTTCCCCAAAATTTTACAGAACAAAATTTCTCACGTGCTTTGCAAGGCACCACATAATCATGTTTTGTAGTAAAATTAGTGGTTAAGAAATAACTCCAAACTCTCCTCAAACTAAGGGATGTCCATCCTGTTCGTTGAAGGGTCCTATTGTATGTATGTTTGATGTGTTTATGAAATGAGGTCTGTTAACTAAGATACCTCGCGAGATGGCGTGAGCTCTCGGCGAGGATGTGGTTCGCCGGCACTACCCCCAGCAGTCTGAGTCCACCGGTGTTAGGTGTTGCATGNGTGAGCTCTCGGCGAGGATGTGGTTCGCCGGCACTACCCCCAGCAGTCTGAGTCCACCGGTGTTAGGTGTTGCATGTGCTTCATATAGTTAGGCCTTTCAGAATTTTTTTGAACACTTAACTGCAATAGGTTAAAGTAATTTACTGGAACTTTTATTTTGTTTACCAACAGTCTTCCCCAAGTTCGCAGCACACCTCTGTCAGCTGAATTTACCGATTCTGGAGGTTTAATTTCTATTGTAAGTTTTCGCACCATTCTAGGCCATTTTGTAACATAACGGCCGCTGGTAGGAATTGTGATTCAGGTTCGCTTTAATTTGCATTGTATACATTTAACTGTGTACACTACTCGGCAATACAATTTACTTGAGTTAACCAAAACTTGTGAATTCTCATTTAGTGTTGTATTTCGGGTCCTGTCCATATCCAGGAAGTCATCGACTCCTTAAGGAGGCATCATTTATTTATAAGGTAAAAACGTAATATTAAGGCATGATGGTTTGCCTGAAAACCCCGGCTATATATTTAGTTTTCCTTTAAATTTGGTCCGTGTGTGTCAGGGGATACAGCCACGTGGTAGTTAGGCCCACAATCCTGAGAACTGTGACTTAGTGCTCAACCAACGAGCATAATATTCCTATTTCTATTCGGAATAAGAATATTGNACAATCCTGAGAACTGTGACTTAGTGCTCAACCAACGAGCATAATATTCCTATTTCTATTCGGAATAAGAATATTGCGTACTAATCTGACTTTTCCTAACGTAGTCGCTGGACGACGTCCGCATTATTTCCCCTGTCACTCAGGTAAAGTGANCGTACTAATCTGACTTTTCCTAACGTAGTCGCTGGACGACGTCCGCATTATTTCCCCTGTCACTCAGGTAAAGTGAGTTGTATCTTAGTTCGGAAATTAGTATCATAAAAATGTATAGGCTTTTTTTGCAAATACATGACCCTGAAAATTATTTGCCTGTACAATAGAAGAAACAAACTATCGAAAANTGTATAGGCTTTTTTTGCAAATACATGACCCTGAAAATTATTTGCCTGTACAATAGAAGAAACAAACTATCGAAAAGCTCAACACATATGTAAAGTACAGGTTTTATTATAACTACTTCAAGTGAAAGTTTAATTATGGGTTTTGTAGACCANGCTCAACACATATGTAAAGTACAGGTTTTATTATAACTACTTCAAGTGAAAGTTTAATTATGGGTTTTGTAGACCATGAAGATATGTTTGTGCAATATGTGCAGAATGTAAAGTTAAAATAAGAGGAAAAAAAATGAAGAAAAAGAAAGAGCTCAAAGTACAACTAGAGGTGCACAAACATAAGGCTAAGTGGTTTTACAAAAATAAACATGTTAGTGCAGNAAAGAGCTCAAAGTACAACTAGAGGTGCACAAACATAAGGCTAAGTGGTTTTACAAAAATAAACATGTTAGTGCAGATGCAGCTAAAACAGATCCCACAAAAGAATCAAGAGCATTTGATTTTCAACAAAATATTTCTTTGCCACATTTAGCAGTGAATTATGTATTTTATGCCCGGCAGTTCTGGGTACATAACCTAGCATTTCATAACCTCGCAACAAGTGNTTAGCAGTGAATTATGTATTTTATGCCCGGCAGTTCTGGGTACATAACCTAGCATTTCATAACCTCGCAACAAGTGTTGCCAGTATGTAAATGTGGCCATTCAATGAAGCTAAACGAGGTGTCAATGAAGTCTTTTTTTGCCTTCAACATTACCTTCATACAAAGNAATGTGGCCATTCAATGAAGCTAAACGAGGTGTCAATGAAGTCTTTTTTTGCCTTCAACATTACCTTCATACAAAGTTACCACAGAGTGTAAAACATACCGACATTTTCACAGATGCGTGTGCAGGCCAAAACAGGAATAGGACTAGGTGCCAGTTTCTGTATACTTTGGTTGAGACAAGGGAATAAACGAGTGTAACTCAATATATCCCTACCAGGGACCATTGTTTTTTGCAGTGCGATACTGATTTATTTGTTATTGAAAAAATTAAACTATCAACAAAAACNCTATCAGGGACCATTGTTTTTTGCAGTGCGATACTGATTTATTTGTTATTGAAAAAATTAAACTATCAACAAAAACCTGACAACATCCAGTGCTTGAATTGATTTAGTCAAAGAAAGTTTTTATGTTGAGCCAGTTTAAGGCAGTTTGGTTAAATATTTTAAGACTGGACTGAGCAGGTAACTTAAGTTATCTTGCAGCAACAAAAATAAAAAATTCTGTATTTCCAAATACAAAATCATGAAGTATGGTAAATTTCATATCAATAAAGTCAGGGTGTCGTCTACAATGAGTGGTTNAGCCAGTTTAAGGCAGTTTGGTTAAATATTTTAAGACTGGACTGAGCAGGTAACTTAAGTTATCTTGCAGCAACAAAAATAAAAAATTCTGTATTTCCAAATACAAAATCATGAAGTATGGTAAATTTCATATCAATAAAGTCAGGGTGTCGTCTACAATGAGTGGTTTGTTATATAACTCCTTTATGATCGAGAAACCAAACAATGAGAGAATATTCCTTCCACAAAACGGCATGTATGTTGTAGCTCTACCTATTAAGTCTGCCAAACTAAACGATATCGAGAAANAATATTCCTTCCACAAAACGGCATGTATGTTGTAGCTCTACCTATTAAGTCTGCCAAACTAAACGATATCGAGAAACTTTAGAAGTTCATACCTAAGGAAGGCAGGATGATTTATGAATGCTTAAAATCATCCAAAAATGGTGGGAGTGTTGCTGATGTGTCTGATGNCCTAAGGAAGGCAGGATGATTTATGAATGCTTAAAATCATCCAAAAATGGTGGGAGTGTTGCTGATGTGTCTGATGGAGGCAACGATTATGAGTAAGAACTCATGACTATGGCTATGCTTTTGTGGATGAAGAGTGTTGTTAATGATCACAAGGATATTACAAGTACAAAAATTCNCTCATGACTATGGCTATGCTTTTGTGGATGAAGAGTGTTGTTAATGATCACAAGGATATTACAAGTACAAAAATTCTTTTTTTCTATATAATCCCTTCGGCAATAAATAGTTTTTAAAAAAAGTGTGTATGTTTAAAATTTATGACAGGTAAAACTTGTTCATTTTAGAGAATAAGTATTATTTAGTATTGCGAATAATTTTGTGCTGTGCTTGTTTTGCTGTATGATTGTAGCATCTACATGTTATTTGGAGGGCAAATCAATTTCCTCCTACCCTTCTGCCAACACATATATAATGTGTGTATTGTGTTTGCCTCAACTTTTTAGGAATAAAGGAGGCAACTTATTTCTGAGTTTTATTTTTATTTNATAATGTGTGTATTGTGTTTGCCTCAACTTTTTAGGAATAAAGGAGGCAACTTATTTCTGAGTTTTATTTTTATTTATATATGCTGCTAAACTATGCTAACACTATTTGTAAATTATTTTTTTATTGTTTAATTTTATAAGCACCGTGTATTCCCATTTAAATCATTTCTCAAAATTTGTGGAAGCATACATCATTTATTGAAACCAGTAAATCAAATCGTNGTGTATTCCCATTTAAATCATTTCTCAAAATTTGTGGAAGCATACATCATTTATTGAAACCAGTAAATCAAATCGTACACTAGATACATTACAGCAATTTCAACATCTAAAGCCAGGATGTTAGCCAGTTTTAGTTCGTTTTGAGTTTAATGTTTATATATTTTGAACCTAATCTTAAAGCCCCTACCATAAGGAATAGTTTAAATTGTAATTCAGGACATCANATATTTTGAACCTAATCTTAAAGCCCCTACCATAAGGAATAGTTTAAATTGTAATTCAGGACATCACCTAAAAATTCTTATTTATTTACTTGTTTGCTTACATTTCACATATTTTGACAGTTTTATTTAATTTCCTTTATTTTTCTATGTGAACTGTGCTCAATTATCATTATTTGTCACAGATTTCTCTTTGCACTTTACCTGGCTTAATCAAGCATGTTTTGCCATGGAAGAATGCATTTTTTTACAGTTGTGACAAGATAAGTGCCAGGTCTCATGAAGTTACTAATATCTTGGAATTCCCCGTTTTNATGCATTTTTTTACAGTTGTGACAAGATAAGTGCCAGGTCTCATGAAGTTACTAATATCTTGGAATTCCCCGTTTTTAATTAGCATGACTGTGTGAACCCTTTTTGATTGTCAGTCTCTCCTCAGACGCCATGGAAAGCACTACATCGATTGTAAACGTAGAAGTACTTTAGAAAATTAAAACGTTAATGGACCCACCGTTATGTTAGGAAAGGTGCCTAGTTGTATTAAATAAGCGGGGCATGATAAAGAAGAGTCCCTAAACACATTGCATTTACATTTTGAAATGCTACAAACTATGTGAGCTGGGCAGAGGTGGTCAAGACTTATTCATACTGGATGAAGCCCATACCATATGCGATTTTAAAGAGCTGTTAAATATGTGTGCTAAAATCGTTTTAAAAAGGTTTTGACTATGAAATTAATTTAAATTTCAAGAGAGTAATTTTTGGAATTTTAAATTATTTTCTGAAATTAAAACTTCCCGTATTGATAAACCAGCCTCATATACCCGAAGCCAGCGGATAAGATTCCTTGCTCTGTAGCAGTGCAAAACTCAGAATGTTTTACCAAAGTTCATTTCTGAAAATTTTTATGAGCCCATTGAACTTTAATTTCTCATGTAAANAAAACTCAGAATGTTTTACCAAAGTTCATTTCTGAAAATTTTTATGAGCCCATTGAACTTTAATTTCTCATGTAAATTATCAATTTTGGTTGCTAATTTTGAGAGTTAATTTAGTATTTAGATTTATTATAACTGATTTTCTTATTTGAATGGCAGCTAATTTATATTGAGTTGATTAATATTTCTGGATTTTCTGCCCAGAATAATTCTTATTTATCCTTAAATTCCCAATTTTGCCACATATAATTTCTGCAATAAAACTACATTTTTCACACACTCACATGAATGGCTTATGTTTTGTGTAGTATGTGGAAGTAGTTTTAAAATTTTATTCTCAAGGGTAATTTTATGCTTGAGTGTTTTATTTCATTCAATGTTTAGGAAATGTTGTGTGTTGTCTATGTCTACATGCAAAGGGTAAATGTGTCTTCACATAATTCAGAATTCATTCATAATTACCGCTAANGTGTGTTGTCTATGTCTACATGCAAAGGGTAAATGTGTCTTCACATAATTCAGAATTCATTCATAATTACCGCTAATGTGTCATAAGCATCACAATTGATTACCTACCTGGTTTTGATGTAAAGAATCAGTCATACTTCCTTTGCATTTTTTGGTAAAAGAATTTTCCCCATGCTCAGTGTAAAACAAAAGGAAGCTGACTCGCCTGGCATCATTACATTCCAGCTAGATGCCACAAGCAAAAATAAAGTAAGTGGCGTATTAGGAATTTTGCTAAGCATTACCCGCACGCCNATTCCAGCTAGATGCCACAAGCAAAAATAAAGTAAGTGGCGTATTAGGAATTTTGCTAAGCATTACCCGCACGCCCAAAATATCATTACATAATTATTTATTTAAAATGTTCTTCTTTTTTTCACTACACAGATATTCATATTATTTTAGTTGCACACACAGAACTAAGGGATTACTAACCAATAGTTTTTTGACTGTCCTGAAAAGTATGGATTTTGGAGTTAGCATGTTCTGAAATTCAGGTCCTCATTTAAAACGAATGATAAAGGCATCAGAACCATCCAGCGATTCTGATAATTATGACACTGTGAGCCAAGACAGAGCACCATCATGTGACTTCTGTAGTAACCATAATAAACTGGCTCATGCGAAAACAAACTGTATAAAGGAAACAGCTATCTGTTTATTTGGGGAACACTGTANCTCATTTAAAACGAATGATAAAGGCATCAGAACCATCCAGCGATTCTGATAATTATGACACTGTGAGCCAAGACAGAGCACCATCATGTGACTTCTGTAGTAACCATAATAAACTGGCTCATGCGAAAACAAACTGTATAAAGGAAACAGCTATCTGTTTATTTGGGGAACACTGTAGCTCTCCTGGGTTCAGACACAATAATTCAGTGGGAAGATATGAAGACAGTTTTTCCCAATTTGTACAAGGAATTGANGCTCTCCTGGGTTCAGACACAATAATTCAGTGGGAAGATATGAAGACAGTTTTTCCCAATTTGTACAAGGAATTGAGGAAATACCTTTGCATAATGGCGATGTCTATACCTGCAGAGAGGCTGTTCTCTAAAGCTGGGGAGATTTTAAACAACGATAGAAACCACCTTTTGGAAAAACGGATGGTGAAGCCCCTCATTTTGAGTGGACGAAACTCTTTTTTTTTTATCNCGATAGAAACCACCTTTTGGAAAAACGGATGGTGAAGCCCCTCATTTTGAGTGGACGAAACTCTTTTTTTTTTATCCTGCCACACATTGCTGTGGCATAAAAGATTTTGGTTCTATTCATTTCTGTGAAATTAATTGAAAGAAGTATAGGTACTTTCAAAATCTTTATTATTGAAGTACTTGTTTGTATACAATGTTTTTAGTTTTATCATCTTCTGCGCATATGAATAAGTTGTGTGGTTTTCGTACTCTAGAACACGACACATACAATTGGCCATGCGAAAAACATTCTGTTTCTAAATNAATAAGTTGTGTGGTTTTCGTACTCTAGAACACGACACATACAATTGGCCATGCGAAAAACATTCTGTTTCTAAATTTATTCCGCACATTTGCAATGACTGCCCTTGAGCTTTATTTATTGTCATTGCAAATGCCAATCTGACTGGAAACTGTGTTCTTTTAAAGTGTAAGGGAATTTATGATGGAATAAATGGAATTCTGGATAGAAGCACATCTTCTCCTTTGAAAACACCTTTCAAGATGGTAGCTTCTATAGTATTGCCCATAATTTTTTTATGGCAAGGCGTGTGCCATTGCAAAATTTTGGTGGATTGATGTTACGAAGTAAAATGACTGGCACTCCTATTTTCAATATTAATATATGTGGAGGCAATCCTGGAACATNTGATGTTACGAAGTAAAATGACTGGCACTCCTATTTTCAATATTAATATATGTGGAGGCAATCCTGGAACATCAAGAGAATTTAGAAATTTTGGCGGATAATTTACTGCTTCATTTTCGTGTAATGTTACATCCACATATTTGTATGTGACATGATCGCTTGTCTATAAGTATCGACATATATTAGTATCGATATATCGATATACCAACCGTTGATGTACTAATAAGTATCGATATATCGTTTTAAAATAGATATGTAGAACTGTTGCTAGTTTCGACTTTACATTGTTGACATTGCATTGTTGACTAAGGCACATCCTGATGTGAAAGCATGGTAAAAATGAGTTTTTTTNGACTTTACATTGTTGACATTGCATTGTTGACTAAGGCACATCCTGATGTGAAAGCATGGTAAAAATGAGTTTTTTTGCATATTTTAGTACCTTTGCAGGTAATAAAGATAAAAAAGAAAGGCGTGCAAACACTCTTGGAAACGANGACTTTACATTGTTGACATTGCATTGTTGACTAAGGCACATCCTGATGTGAAAGCATGGTAAAAATGAGTTTTTTTTTGCATATTTTAGTACCTTTGCAGGTAATAAAGATAAAAAAGAAAGGCGTGCAAACACTCTTGGAAACGANTTTTTTTTGCATATTTTAGTACCTTTGCAGGTAATAAAGATAAAAAAGAAAGGCGTGCAAACACTCTTGGAAACGAAAGGAAGATTTATAAAAAAACAGAATGAAAATCGGTGATTTTTTCGGAAGTTCCACGTGTCCGAACAAACGGACAGAAGGTTTATATACACTGAAGAGCCAAACAAACTGGTACACCTGCCTAATATCGTGTGGGGCCTCCGCGAGCACGTAGAAGTGCCGCAAGACGACGTGGCATGGACTCGACTAATGTCTGAAGGTATGCAGGAGGAAATTCACACCATGAATCCTGCAGGGCAGTCCACGAATCCATAGGAGTGCGAGGCGGTGGAGATCTTTTCTGAACAGCATGTTGCAAGGCACCCCAGGTATGCTCAACAATGTTCATGTCTGGTGATTTAGGTGACCAATGGAAGTGTCTAAAGTCAGAAAAGTGTTCCTGGAGCCACTCGGTAGCAACTCTTGACATATGGGGAGTCGCATTGTCCTGCTGTAATTGTCCACGTCCGTCGGAATGCACAATGGACATGAATGGGTGCAGGTGATGGGAGAGGATGCTTATGTACTGTCACCTGTCAGAGTCGTAACTAGACATATCAGGGGTCCCACTTCACACCAACTGCACAGGCCCCATACCATGACAGAGCCTCCACCAGCTTGAACAGTCCACTGTTGACATGTAGCGTCCATGGATTCATGAGGATGTCTCCATACCCGTACACGTCCATCCCCCCGATACAATAGTAAATGAGACTCGTCAGACCAGGCAACATGTTTCCAGTCATCAACAGTCCAATGGNCGATACAATAGTAAATGAGACTCGTCAGACCAGGCAACATGTTTCCAGTCATCAACAGTCCAATGGCAGTGTTGACAGGCCTAGGCGAGGCGTAAAGCTTTGTGTCGTGCAGTCAACAACATAACACGAGGGGGCGTTCGGCTCCGAAAAGCCCATATCAATGATGGTCGGTTGAATAGTTCGCACGCTGGCACTTGTTGATGCCCCAGCCTTGAAATCTGTGACAATTTGAGAAAGGGTTGCACGTCTGTCACGTTTAATGATTCTCGTTAGTCGTCGTTTGTCCTGTTCGTTCATGATATTTTTCCAGCTGCAGCAATGTCGAAGATTTGAAGATTTGATTTTTTACCGNGTTCGTTCATGATATTTTTCCAGCTGCAGCAATGTCGAAGATTTGAAGATTTGATTTTTTACCGGGTTCCCGATATCCACGGTACACTCGTGAAATGGTCGTACGCGAAAATTCAAATTTTATCGCTACCTTGGAGATGCTATGTCCCATCTCTCGTGCGTCGATTATAACACTCCGTTCAAACTCACTTAAATCTTGATAACCTGCCATTGTAGCAGCAGTAACCGATCTAGCAGCTTTTCTAGACATGTTGTCTTATATGGGGTCTGCCGACCGCATCGCATTACTCTGATTGGTTCCATACCTCTGTTGTTTTGCATACGCATGCCTATACCAGTTTTTTTTGGCTCTCCAGTGTATATATAGATAGATGTCTGAACCTGCAGATAGTGTTTGCTTCAAGACTATGGTGATTATAGACAAGGACAGAAACTACATTCTGGGGGAAGCTGTTGGAGTAACTCCTTATTTTGAGTGGTTGTGACACAAGTCTTATTCTAATCCCAATATGTAATCTTTATATAATTGTCAATGAATGTTTTCCACCACAATGTAATATTTTTTTAATCTTTGTATACATTTTCTCATAACAGCATATTAAAATATAATAACAGTTACCTTAACTATGCATTGTTTTCCTTTTTTTTTACTGATACGGATATAATACTGGTATCTATATTTTTCTTGTGATACCAGTAGCGATTGATTACCGATNCCGACCGCATCGCATTACTCTGATTGGTTCCATACCTCTGTTGTTTTGCATACGCATGCCTATACCAGTTTTTTTTGGCTCTCCAGTGTATATATATAGATAGATGTCTGAACCTGCAGATAGTGTTTGCTTCAAGACTATGGTGATTATAGACAAGGACAGAAACTACATTCTGGGGGAAGCTGTTGGAGTAACTCCTTATTTTGAGTGGTTGTGACACAAGTCTTATTCTAATCCCAATATGTAATCTTTATATAATTGTCAATGAATGTTTTCCACCACAATGTAATATTTTTTTAATCTTTGTATACATTTTCTCATAACAGCATATTAAAATATAATAACAGTTACCTTAACTATGCATTGTTTTCCTTTTTTTTTACTGATACGGATATAATACTGGTATCTATATTTTTCTTGTGATACCAGTAGCGATTGATTACCGATTTCAATCGTTCTATTTTTTTTCGATCTCAGTATCGATACTTTTATGGCATCGCAACATCCATATATAATCCAAATATGCATATTAGATCCCTGCAACAATTCTATGTTACTTTTCCTCGGGTGTCCTCCGTCTTCGGTCCTCTCTGACGTCGAGAGCACTGATTGGCTCACGTGAAAATGTGACGTCATGGGCCACGTCCCCACTTTTACTCTGTCGAGAAGTTCACGGCAAATTAGTTAATTTTTAATTTTTTGTCCTTGAGTGTCCCCTAAGAGCGGTTGTCATGGGTCCAAGAGTTTTTCATGGAAGAATAAGAAGAATTATTTACCAGGTCCATGAGTCTTTCATGGAAGAAGAACTATTTATCGACGAAATCTGCGCCTACTCTGGAATAGTAAACAAACACAGTTATAAACATAGCCATCGAAGCGAATGTGGTGTGTGCCAGTGCTGAGCGGGACTAATCGTAAATAATAAATATGCGCCTTATAGTTAGGGCTGAATTATTCAACAAAAACAGAAATTTCAGAAATGCAAAATTGCGGAAAAATTGATTCCAATGACGGAATTTAATTTAGGATAAAAACACAATGCGAATATAAAGAAAATATGCTGCAATAACCTATAATCAAAATATATAAACTACTATAATAATAAAAGTCGTCTTTAAATCAACACCTTACATTTATACCCGCCAAATGCAGTGATTCTTAACAAATATAAAACAAATTNAAAAGTCGTCTTTAAATCAACACCTTACATTTATACCCGCCAAATGCAGTGATTCTTAACAAATATAAAACAAATTCGGGCAAAGAATTAACTGCTACCTGGTATAATTTTCGAAACCTACTTGTTGGAACAGCTTTAGACATCTGTTGTAGCAGCAAATTGTGTGCGAGTGTGGTGACATCNGTTTTCGAAACCTACTTGTTGGAACAGCTTTAGACATCTGTTGTAGCAGCAAATTGTGTGCGAGTGTGGTGACATCAGTGAGGACAGAGGACCGAGAACATCCGGGGACAAGGGACAGTCATTAATATCGTCCCCGAAATATCACATATATGCATATGTCGCAACCATAAAGTGAAGATATCTTCACTATACAGTTGCAAACCATCTCTAAGCACTAAGATGGGCATTAATTAACCTAACAGTTATAATTTTGACAATGTTAAACCATTAGTGTTACACGAACAACAGGTACCATTGTTTATACCATTCTTTTGGAATGTCTTGAATTGCCACACTTAAACCAACTCTTGACTACTGCGCGGCATGTGTGCATAAAAGTAATTTTTTTTTATGTCTCGGCTGTCAACTGGAGTCATGTAAAAAAGCTATTTTTTGGAACGTCTCAATTTGCAACATTGCACATGCGTAAAAGCTATCATTTTGTCGTCTCAGATTGCAACTGTGTGCATGCATATAAGTTGTTTTTTTGGAACATCTTGGTTTGCAAATGTGCNATTTTGTCGTCTCAGATTGCAACTGTGTGCATGCATATAAGTTGTTTTTTTGGAACATCTTGGTTTGCAAATGTGCGCATGCATTTGCGTTATTTCTTGGAATGCCAAGCTTTGGGAAATTGAACAATGTAATAATTATTTCCCGAAACTTCGGGACAGGCGAGAAATGTCTTGCAGTNTGCCAAGCTTTGGGAAATTGAACAATGTAATAATTATTTCCCGAAACTTCGGGACAGGCGAGAAATGTCTTGCAGTAACCAGTTGCAAATATAACATATTTTGTAACACGAACACGAACCGCTCGAACGAACTGACTTGCATAACAGATCTCGCGAGAACCGGTTCACGAAAAAAGAAGCGTGGTTCACTAACACAAAGTGCTCCATTTCTCACCACCCATCTCAACAACCCTCCTATGAGCGCGGATCGCGGGTCACGGCTCGTCTTCACTCCCTTCTTTTCTCACTTCCGGCTCAGTTCCCGCTCCTCTTTGGTGCACGGGTATTTCCATTATTTCTCTGTTTTCGCCTTCGCGTCTCCGTCTTGAACTATAGGAAAAATATCTACTCATCTTTCCCGCGAGAGGGCTCTGGGGTGAATTAGTTTTGCCTGTAATTATTCAGTAGTTCGTTCACTGAAGCGGGTCCAAGATATTTGTGCTTAAGGAATTTCATGGTTATAGACTTATGTTAGATATGTATCCATTAATTAATTTTTGTGTAATTTTTAAAACAGATTAATTTATTACATAATTTTATATTGTGGGAAATATCACAGTCACAGAATATGTTTTGTTCCTTTCGTTAGAATTTATTTCTGATTATTAGATGCGGTAACGCAAAAAGTTTGAAATTCATTTAGGGAAAAATGTTGTTTTGTTAGGAATATTAAAAATTATAGCACCAGGTAATGTCTAGGAAGAATTTATTTATGCTGATATGAACAAAATTCACTAATTCAAAAGTATATTTTGTTCGCCAACGACAAATAATCNGAAGAATTTATTTATGCTGATATGAACAAAATTCACTAATTCAAAAGTATATTTTGTTCGCCAACGACAAATAATCTTCTTTAAAGCATGTCAATAGTGCTTTCCCATGAATATTTTCAACTTAAATATTAAAATGATAATGTGTAAAGGGAAAGCTACTTTTTTTCATTTTTGGTTAACACTTACAATCCATTGTCATTAATGGAACTGAGAAGTTTTGTTCTTGAATATGAACATGTAAAAAATTATATTTACAATATTTGGTAAAACAAATATTCTAGAAATGCTTAGGCTTTAGATTATTTAATAAATTATGCACATGTATTTTACATACATGTACGGTTGTACGTAAACTGGCAAACATGTCAATTCACCGAAACATCATCTCATCGATAACTTCCTGTAGCAGACTTGTAGTTTTGTGAAATAGGGCACGGATCGTATAACAAAATGGTAATGCTAAAGAAATCATCATTATAGTTTATATCTACAACAACGATACTTGTTATATTACGTCCGATAGGTTGCGTAAATTTTAATAATATAAATAAAACTTCTTTATACATAATTAGTCGTATTTATGTGTAAATAAAATTTTTACTGACGCTGCGTTTATAATTATAAAATTGAAATGTAATTCGTAATTTATTTGATGACAAATTTGTTTATATAAATGCAATAACAGGTATATTAACAGNAAATTGAAATGTAATTCGTAATTTATTTGATGACAAATTTGTTTATATAAATGCAATAACAGGTATATTAACAGCTGCATAGATGTTTATACAAACAATAATTGATAGCTTGCAAACATTTTTAAAGTGTGATATGTGTGATATAATAGTTCAACTAATTTTAGAAAGACGTTTGATGATTCGTCTTTGAGACCTTTATAGGTGTAATATTAGACGTGGGTCTTTACGTCATTTTCAAGAAATGTAACGAAACTAGTTACTTGGTCGCGGACACCAGTTTTAAAACAAGTAATTGTTTGTACCTGGTTTTTTTTCTGCTCTATAAATAACTCTATCATCTATATAGTTACTCACGAAACGAAAATAAATGAAATCACTATTTAAGTTTGTAGCTATACAGTTAAATCAATAACGTAATACTGACACAAATTAACTTCCCTTCATACTTTAATCAGGCTTAGGACTGACTGCGTGATTGCAGGAAATGTGCTTACTTAACTTACTTTTGTATATTAATTCTGATTGATTAGTGATTACTACTATAAAACTATGATTTTAATAAAATCATTAATGCAGGCGTATTTAGAAGTTAATTTGATTGAATATACAATGATTGATATATTTACACTATTTACAGTTCATTTACACTTTTTCTGTCGGGTGTTTTTGCACTTTTATTTACATTTAATTTTACACTGTACAATAGTTTTGTTCGGTTATTAAAACTTTATATTTTTTATATCTTAAATCTATTTGGATTTAGTTTGACATTTAAATATGTCAACTGGGCAACTTTATTTGTCTTTAATTGTGTGCGGCGGTTATTGATAATAAGTCCTGTCTTGCTAAATATCCTCTCGCGCGGAACTGAGGTTGCCATTATGTTGCCATACTTCTGTTTGGGTTGACAGTATAATAACGCATTTATAAGAATCACTACTTGTCATTTGACTCGAAACTAGTGATTCGGTTATTTTCCGCATAGCTAGTTATTGTAACTAGTGACGTGAAATAACGCCCACGCCTACTATTACGAGTGTCTAATTGGGAACATGCGTCTTAACTTCTTGTGACTCAAAATATCACGGCCGGGTTGTGGCCGCATTTTATTGAAACATCTATACCTAATGCGCTCCATTTTGCACATTTGACGTGGACCACTCCTGCGTGGTCGGGCACGGCCACTGTCGCTGCACCAGTGCGGCCCGCGGAACACGCACGACGTACGTTCCGATGTGTGTCCGCATGGTTAACCGAGTGCCTGTGGGGTCCCTAGAGATATCTGTGTAATTAGGATAGGAATCAAGTATGAGGATGTGTGGTAAAAAGCATTAGAATTAACCACTCACGGGTGAAGTTCGCCCGTAGGGGATTGCGAAGTAATAGCAGAATAAATGCATGCCATATGCAAATTTAATTAGGTGTAGAGTAGCAAGGCTACGAAATTTGAAGTGTTCTATATAATTTCCCGAGTGTAATTGTGTGCATAAGCAAGCTAATTAGGGACGTGGGATATAATTAGTCCTTTCAACCTACCCCTCCCTGTCGTAGAGTGCCCCGAACTTAACAGACCTAAATTTCCCACGTGCTCTGCAAGACACCATATAATCATGTTTTGTATTTAAATAAGTGCTTAATTAACAACTCTTACTCTAAGAAAACTCACTCAGAACGTTTCAGTGTTTTATGTGTATATGTTTCAAGTTCTATGGTAATGAGATCAGTGAGTTAAATTATCTCGCGGAGTGGAGCGAGCTTTCGGCAAGGACGCCACTCGCTCGCCCCATCTCCGGTGCTGCACATGCGTCGCGTCACGGGGGACTTTCATTCTTTGTTCTGAACACTTAACTGCAATAGGTTAAAATAATTTACTGGAACTTTTATTTAATTTACCAAAAGTCTTCCCCGCAAANCTGAACACTTAACTGCAATAGGTTAAAATAATTTACTGGAACTTTTATTTAATTTACCAAAAGTCTTCCCCGCAAACGCAGCATCCCTCCATCTGCTAAATTTATCGACCCCGGAGGTTTAATTACTCTTTTTAGTTTTCGCGCCATATTTGGCCTTTTTGAACGGCCGCTGGTAGGCCTTGTGAGTTAGGTTCGCTTTAATTTGTATTTCATACATNCGCCATATTTGGCCTTTTTGAACGGCCGCTGGTAGGCCTTGTGAGTTAGGTTCGCTTTAATTTGTATTTCATACATGTAACTGTGTACACTATTCGGCAATACAATTTACTTGAGTTGACCGAAACTTGTGAGTTCTCATTTTTGTGATGTATTTCGGACCTTGGCCCTATCCAGGAAGTAATTGACACCTCAAAGAGGCATCCATCATTTATAAGGTAAAAAAGTAATATTAAGGCGTGCTGGGGATCCCAAATACCCCGGCTATTTATTTCGTTTTCCTGCAAATTTGTAGCATGTGTGTCAGGGGATACAGCCATGTGGTCGTCTGGCCCACGATCCTGAGAACTGTGATTTCATTCTTACCAAGTGAGCTGGTGTCCATTCTATTCGAAATAGAAATATTGTGTAATATTCTGACTTTTCTTAACATAATCGCCGGCTGTATCACTATCCCCGACAGCTCATTTAACCTTACATTGTCATATAATAAATGAATAACTCATTAAAAATTCCAGGTCTCAGGTGTATTCATCTACAAATAAAAAACTCTGTCAAGTAATTTATCGTATTATCAGAGCAATTAAAAAACAATATAAAAATTGAAAATAAGCAGTTTTCCTCTTTATAACATTTTATGAAAAGTTATTATTTTTTATTGCTATACAAGGCAATATAAGTGAATTCCTCCCATCTTACACAATTATCTNTTTTATGAAAAGTTATTATTTTTTATTGCTATACAAGGCAATATAAGTGAATTCCTCCCATCTTACACAATTATCTGCCATTACAACTGCTTTTTAAATAAATGAAAAAACGTTATGATTATATTTATTAAATTTGGAAAAACTTAATTTTGGCAAAACAGTATNAAATGAAAAAACGTTATGATTATATTTATTAAATTTGGAAAAACTTAATTTTGGCAAAACAGTATAATTTTATTGTAGTTATTAAATTACTAATTAATCTTTTAAAAATATTGGAAAACTTTGTTGTTAGTTTTGTGCATAGTTCAACTATTCTTCGATGTCCAACTTCGCTTCAAATAATCAACCAGAAAATATTCTCCACCCCTATCAACAGTTACTTTCTTATTGTAATGATGACTAGTTGCATAGACTAAAATTAAGTTANAAAATATTCTCCACCCCTATCAACAGTTACTTTCTTATTGTAATGATGACTAGTTGCATAGACTAAAATTAAGTTAGACCGATTTCGCTGGCTGCGCACAACCAATCTTCGTGTCCAAACATTGAACTGCTTTTCTGCCAACATGTCGAGCGAACATAGCATGGTTTGGAATTTGGGTTAGAAAACTGATTTGTAAAGAAATGGTTTGTGATGTGCATAAAATTCTTCTAATCAATTTGTAATGTATTTTNGGGTTAGAAAACTGATTTGTAAAGAAATGGTTTGTGATGTGCATAAAATTCTTCTAATCAATTTGTAATGTATTTTAATTAAATTCAAATCGGCAAAAGTATTTTATTCTTATAATAGTGATTTCTTTTTATTTAAAAATCAAGATACATACAAACACGTTCATCACTGGTGACTATGTGACTGACAGTTGCGTATGATTAGAGTAGATCAATGTTGGGTACGAGTGAAACAGACGAATATGCTGTCTACCTCATCTTTAGTATATGACTGGATGAGCTAAACAGATAATTTCAAGTATCTGTGACAACTGTTACTGTGNAGATACATACAAACACGTTCATCACTGGTGACTATGTGACTGACAGTTGCGTATGATTAGAGTAGATCAATGTTGGATACGAGTGAAACAGACGAATATGCGGTCTACCTCATCTTTAGTATATGACTGGATGAGCTAAACAGATAATTTCAAGTATCTGTGACNTCTACCTCATCTTTAGTATATGACTGGATGAGCTAAACAGATAATTTCAAGTATCTGTGACAACTGTTACTGTGTTGGTGACACATAAAAATCTGTGACTCATATCTGCGATTTTATCGCAATAACAAATATATGATACGAAAAAGATATAANGGTGACACATAAAAATCTGTGACTCATATCTGCGATTTTATCGCAATAACAAATATATGATACGAAAAAGATATAAATGCTACTGTGGTGAGAATTGGATTTCAGTGTTGCTTTAAATACATGTATATTCAAATAAAATTTAAAATTAAGTTTCCTTTTGTGAGTTTTGAATTTCCGTGGTAATTTTGCATTCCTGAAAAATTACATGATGATATAAATATTATCCAATGATAATAAATAAGAATTAAATGTTTAATGNATTTTGCATTCCTGAAAAATTACATGATGATATAAATATTATCCAATGATAATAAATAAGAATTAAATGTTTAATGTTTTTTTTCTTAATTTGGGACCGAGTCAATCAACTCGTTTAAAACTTTATTGATAAAGGTACAGAGGGTATTTGCGCTATAATCAAACTTTCCAACACTTTTGTTCTAAAGTTTTGTCGTCATTAGTACAATTACAAATATTTTGTAATGAGTTCAGGCTGAGTATAAAAGAATACCCCAACTTTGAAGGCTATAATATCAAAACCAAACAACTAAAACCCTGATTCACCAATCAAATTAACCATGTAATCGTGAAGTATGTTTAACAAACATTCATAAATTTTCAATGTGACAACCATGAGTGCCCCGAACGACATCTACATGATGATCAAACTCGTTCCCCGCTCTTGTCAGCATGTCCGGTGTTACGGTTTGGATGGTATCCGTAATTCTCGTGTTAAGGTCTTCAATGTTAGACGGCAATGGTGGACGAAACACTTGATCCTTTATGTACCCACATTTAAAAAAATTGCATGGGATAAGATCTTGCGAAGAAGCCCCAGTCACTACTTCTCGGACCAGTTGTCGACGAGCTCGACCAATCCAGTATTGCGCCAAAATCTCATTCAGGGATCCGCGAACAGCCAGTTGACAACGGGGTGGTGCACGATCCTGCTCCTTTTAATTCAGGTAGACCGCCTCTTCTAATTGAGGAAACAACTACTCCGTAATCATGTCCAAATAAGGGATTCTAGTAACAGTGGGCTCGTGAAAAAAGAAACTACTGAAAATGGTGTCTTTGGATACATATAATATAAGTATGATACANTCGTGAAAAAAGAAACTACTGAAAATGGTGTCTTTGGATACATATAATATAAGTATGATACACAACCATTACTACCTTGTTCTCATTTTTTAACATCGAGTCTTTCCTGTTGGGACATACACCCATAGCCTTATTGTGAATAGCGCAGCACGTAAATATTTAGCTCAGCTGGTTTGGTCCTTTCCCACTCTCAGGCGTAACTGGGTTCTGAGGTCTGGATTCCTTCTCTCGGTGGGGTTTAACCTTGGGTGGCATACTAGTGCTGTATGGTGGCTTATCCCCCACCGAGTGCACAGCTCATGATGCCAGCACCTTCCAGTAAAGTGCGTACCGTTGATGNGTTCAGGGATCCGCGAACAGCCAGTTGACAACGGGGTGGTGCACGATCCTGCTGGAAAATTAAGTCCATCACCGCCTCTTCTAATTGAGGAAACAACTACTCCGTAATCATGTCCAAATAAGGGATTCCAGTAACAGTGGGCTCGTGAAAAAAGAAACTACTGAAAATGGTGTCTTTGGATACATATAATATAAGTATGATACACAACCATTACTACCATGCTCTCATTTTTTAACATCGAGTCTTCCCTGTTGGGACATACACCCATAGCCTTATTGTGAATAGCGCAGCACATAAATGTTTAGCTCAGCTGGTTTGGTCCTTTCCCACTCTCAGGCGTAACTGGGTTCTGAGGTCTTGATTCCTTCTCTCGGTGGGGTTTAACCTTGGGTGGTATACTAGTGTTGTATGGTGGCTTATCCCCCACCGAGTGCACAGCTCATGATGCCAGCACCTTCCAGTAAACTGCGTACCGTTGTCGGTGAGCAGTGTTTTTGGGTACCCCCTGCAGGGGTAGAACTCAGTTTATAGTATCAGTGCGATGGTGCATGCCTGTGCACTGGAGATTAGGTGGGCTTCGTTACATCTTGAAAATCCATCACTCACGAATAGGATGGATCTCTTCCCTGTGGAAGTGCAGGGATATGGGGCCATCAGATCTAAGGACACTATCTAGAAAGGTTCCTTCGGCACCCTGGGTTGCTGTTGGGTCACACAGTCTGCTCTCCTGCTCTTGAAGTGGTTGCAGGGGATGCACTCCTTCACATTTCTATGTACATCCCTGCTTGCTCAAGGCCAGTGGAAATGAGGGTGGTGATTCCAAGCCATCTGGGTTGCACCAGGATGGCCAGCAAAATGGCTACTGTGGACGTGCCTGTGCACATATTCACGTGCCCCTTTTGACACGTAGAGGCACAAAGCACATCGGTATGCTGCCGCCGTGTCTCGTCGTGTGTGTCTCGGATACGCCACCACTCACCATTTCCTTGAATGATTTCCACCTTCTTGACCAAGGTATTGAGTTCATCGAGCCTGGGTTCCATGTTCGGTGTGATCTCTATGGCGTAGCAGGTAACCTGCCCATTGTCTGTTGTTGGGATGTTTGCTGTGAAGGGTTGCAAGTCGTCCCACTCGTCCCTGTCCACTGCTACCTCGGTGCCTGGTACTCTGGATAGTTCATCGGCCAGTTTATTCTCTGATCCGGGGACATGTTGCACAACAAAGTCGTACAATTGTAATAACAATGCCCACTGGGCGAATTTCCTCTCCTGGCTTCCTTCACGGAGTGAAGTCAGAGCAGGCACCTTTTTTCGGTTCATAGGGTAAAGCGCTGCTACTCGAGGTACACCACTTCACAGCCCAAACCACTGCCAAACTTTCTCTCTCGTTCACATGGTATCGACCCTCAGTAGTACCAAACTTGGTGCTGCTATATTCGATGATTTGGCGCTCATTGTTTTCACCTACCTGGAATAGCACAGCGCCTAGATACTTCTCACTGTCGTCCGTTTGTACGTATAGGTTCCTACTGGGGTCGTGACGTACGAGTGTTGTACACTGCCGGAATCTGATCTTCAGTTCCTGAAAGCAGCTTTCATGTTCGCTTTTCCACTAGAACGTATGGTTCGGGGACAGCATGTTTGTTAGAGGAGCCGTTATTGTTGCGAAGTCCCTAATGTTTTTCCACAACCAGTTTACAAACCTGAAGAACTTCCTGAGCTGTTTGCATGTCCTGGGTGTCTCATATTTGTCTATGAGTACTAGCTGTTTCTGTGTTGGTCTAATGCCGTGTTCGTCCACTAGGTGACCAAGGAACTGAATGCATGGTTTTCCAATGGGGCACTTCCTGTTTGCACATGTTAACTTATTTATCGCTAGGTGCTCTAGTACCAATGACAGAAGTTTCACATGGTCTTCCCAGTTCTCTGACCAGATTATCATGTCGTCCAGGTATGCGAGGGTAAAACCCCCTACATACCTGTCGAGCACTTATACCATCATCGCCTGGAAGGTGGTGGGTTCGCATTTTATCCCGAAGGGCATGGCACAGAACAGGAAGTGTCGCCCATCAGGGGCGGTGAATGCTGTCTTGTGGTGGTCTTCTGGCTTAATTGGGACCTGCCAGTAGCCGCTGCGCAAGTCAAGTTATGTCTTAACATTCGCCTTTCCTAGTGTGTGCAATGTGTCCTTCCCACTAGTGTATGGTGGTGGTGCGTTTTGTGTAACCAAATTAAGGGGGCGAAATTCAACACAGAAGCACCATGTTCTGTATTTCTTCGGCGCTAACATGATCGCGCTGTTGAATTTGCTGTGTGTGGCTCGATGACACCTTCGGCTAACATCTCCTTGACCTGTTATTTGATAACGGCACACTGGAATGGTTGGTAGCTGTATGGCCCTGCGAAAAACGGGTGGTCGTGTTCTAATGGGATTGCATGTTCGGAAATGGTTGTTCGCCTTAGGGAATCTGTGTCTGCAAACATGTCCCATATTTCCTGAAGGATTTTCTGTACTAATTCCCTGTATGCTTCTGGCACTTTGTGCTCCATTACGTCCAACTGGACATGTGGGGTGCAATTGGTGGTCCGTGGTTCAAGTTCGTAAACTGTGCGCCGTTCCTTTTGGCCAAAATGGATCCTGCGGGCTGCTGGCTCTATTATTGTATTTTTCTCTGTAAGCCAGGGTATATGAAGTATGCCGTATTCCCGAAGGTGCACCGACACTAGAGCTGTAGTTGTTTCCACATACCTAATTCGGACAGTGTCCTTCACTTCTCCCAGGGTTTGCCCTGTATGTTGGTGTGTAGTTAAATGTACCATGTGTTTTGCAGGCCTTATCGCTTCCTCGTTTACGAACTCCACTCTCACAATATCATGTGATGTTGCTGTGTCAACTAGCGCTAAACACTGGATGTTATTCAGAGTGACTGGTATCCGTATCATCCTGTGTGTGCCCTTTGTTAATTGCTGTAACACAATTTGTTGTGGAGTGCGTGTTACTGTGGGTTTGTTTTGTTTACGTGTCGGTGTTGCATGCTCTTGTTTTGGCCGGGGCAGTGAGCATCCAGCTCGCCTACCCCATCAGCACGTTTCTCGCTAGTAGTTTCCTGCCATTGTTTACCTCCTCCAATCGCCTTCTGAGGTAGGGAGATCATTATGCCAGTGATACTGTTGCCCTGGATAATACCTGCATTGAAAAGGGACTAAGGGAGGATTAACTATAGCAGACGCACAGAAGTCGACGTCGCTTCGGACCATCTGTTACAGGTGTAGCAAGTCAGCTTTTCCACATGTTATTGTGAGTTGTTCGCATCACCCCTTTTGCGCTGTGTCCAGCTGATAGCTGTGCGTTCCTGTTCTCTGTATTGTGGTCACATGGGCGTGGTTAGTATGGCCTATCCCGTTCCCTGTGATGCACTTTATGTTCGCGATTGGCCTGGTATAGCAAGGCTGTGGATCTCATGAATTGCTCCACACATCTGTGTATAAGTGGTGCCAGGGCCAATTTAAATTCAAATTTTACAGTTGACGTTACATACTGCCACTGTGGAAGACATATTGGCTTATAGGGTCAGAGTTAATGCCTCCAGGCACAGACTATATGTTGCCTGGAAGGTTGAGGGTATTTCAATAATGTAGACTTTGGCTGTTTCAATTTGAAGGACGAATATATTGTCTCGAGTTTAACACAATCTACAGAAACACTTCCAAGGTGTGGTACTCTAAGTTTGGCTACTCGTATTAACTAGGGCTACTTCGTAGTGGAGGGGGCTTCTCTGGACGGCGTACTGTATACTTATCTCTGCTGCGGGTGCTGGTAAGCTGTCAAATGGGGATGAGCTCCGGCGCGTTGGGCAGCCTTTGGAACAAGACCCGCATATGTACTAGGCTGCGGACTGCGGCTCGGACTTCTGCTCACATCTTCTCGCGATTCCTTGGCGCATCTCTTCCCTCGGCGTGGTGATAATGAACTGCAATCCCACTTCTCCTGAAAAGTGGTTTTTATGCTCGCCAGCCTCCACCCTTAATTGTCGGCACGTGTCGCCTTGTGGGGAGGAGGGGGTGAGGTGGGATGATGCAGAACAATGCCTTTCAAAACATGTGTCCTGGTTCCTGAAGATTAGTAAGGAGGGGTGGTAGTACCACGCACCTAGCTTACTCTCGTCAGCTACTTCTCTGTGCGTTTCCACATTGTCCTGTGGTTAGCTAAGGGGGGGAGGGGGTTTTCTCTGCACCAATATCCAGCTCGTCAGCTGTTTCTTCCATGGTGCGTATATTTTGAATTTAGGCATATTACACATGATTATTTGGTGATATCTCGGCCCTCGCTGATCTCACGGGCTTGCTAGAGGCCTAGGTGGGTGAAGAAGGTGGCAGGGAGGCCTACGCCTCAGCGACACGTGTACTGCGATCCGCCACCTGCCTCGTGGCGCATGTCGACTGAGACGCGCTCGCAAAGTGCGTCAGTGAGGTTTCTATTCCAAAAGGCGTCACTCGTCACACTGGATGCTATCACTTCTAAAATTTCTGTGTCTGGCATCTGTGTGTGAAAATGCCTAATTGACTTCACAGGTGGTAAATGCAGTTAGCATTTCAAAATCTCCCTATGGTTCTAAAACAGCATGGCTTTGAGCCTTTAATGACGAGAAAGTGTTGGCGAAATGACTGCGAAATGCATTTTGGAATTCAGTCCATTGCATACCATAGTGGTCAATGAAGCCTCACCATGTGTGTGGCTCGCCTGACAATTGGCCTCCTATGCAACTAGGCCACTGTGGTTCTCAAACACCTTACCTGCCCAGTCGTTTTGTGCAGTCGCTCTGGAATGTTTGTGGGTCCTCGTTGCTGTTTCCCGCGAAGGTAGGCAGCGAATGAAATTTGACTGATGTCGTGCCCATCCCTGTTTTTGCTGCAACTGTGGGTGCTGATGTCTCGGCCACCTGGTGTGGCAGCGGCCACACTAAGCCAGGGGTGGTGTGTGGCACCAATGGGTTTCCCCATGGTGCTGCTGCTTCGTCCATGCCAGTTGAATGCATAAGCAGGCTGGGTTGTCTGCTGGTATTTTCACTGTCCTCAGGGAGGGAGCATGGCACCGTTAATGTCGGTACATTTGTGCACTGCTCACACTGGAAATGCCCCGAGATGGTGTTTACCACTTCCCATTCCATGGTGCACTGCCAGTGTGATATTCGACCATATAGTTCACATGTTACAGTTCCCATTTGCCCATGTTTACAATGCACTATATGGCACCAACGCGGTGATAATGGGTCTCCTGTTATGAAGTCTGTTGTATATTTGATTGGTAGCACTGATTGTTTACGTTGGTTGCACAGAATTCGACCGTGGTTATCTGTGGTTGCGTGCTCTATTACTGTGAGGCATTCGGCGTTGTAATTTTTTTTTCAAATTATGCACGGTATTGTTCTGTTTCCAAGTCCCACACATAATATTTGCTTATCGCATCGTCGGTTGCGAAAATAAGTTAATTGTGTATTTCCCAAAAAATTTTCTTTTCGATGAAGAAATATAAATTAGCACATGCGTCTGTTCACGAGGCCGATGTTGCCTAGGACCACTCGCGGTCTGTTGCCTTCGGTGCACAATGGTAACTATTTGCAGTCAGAGGTACTGCTCCAGGCTTTCCCCAACCTTTCTCTTTTAGTTCGCTTAATGTCTTCCGCGAGTCGCATCGCGTTTGTTGTTTTCCGACACGGACATTTGGAATCTCGGCATNTTTAGTTCGCTTAATGTCTTCCGCGAGTCGCATCGCGTTTGTTGTTTTCCGACACGGACATTTGGAATCTCGGCATGGATTTGTTCAGTTAATGGATGCATGCACTTCAGGCATAAAGTATGCATTTTTGAATTGCTAGTGCACCAATTCAATTTGTAATCACATAGTGCCTGTTCGGCCATGTGGCTCGGCACGGTTGTCATGATGACGGATGTTGTTGATGCTGTGGCTGCCGTCCCGATTCCCTACACACCTGTGTGGAGAGAGAGAGTGCCCCATTACCTCTGGGGATGGGGGATGGCCACTACATTTGTGCGTGCTCGGGCAGTGTGTCACCACGACCCCCCTGCTTAGGAATGTGGGTAGGGGCAGTGTTCGCCAGTTGTCCTGCCCAGCAATGGCGGCGCTGGAGGATGCCTGCTTTTTTGGTGGAATAATATGGCAGTTTGCCATGAAACTGAATTTTCGCTTTTCGGTCTTAAAATTTTTGTTTTAATTAAATTTTACAGCTGAGGGCTGCTGAGCACTTTAACCTTCTTGCCGGTTATTTTCTGTGGTGAATACTGACTGTATATATTATGTTAAAATGTTTCGTATTAATATAAATACTGATTGCAAGTCTTGCATGCTTTGTGAAATTATCACGTGATCACTTATTGACACAATTATAAGTGAATTTTGGTGCTGACTGCTTCCGACGAACTTCCTTGTTTCACAAATGTACGTATCACTGTTATAAAGCCTTTGGAACAATTTTAAAACTTAAGTGTCGTGCTGAGCAGGAACAAAATTAAACACTGAATATACGACTATTGCTTATTAATGTTTTACATGTTTCGTAAAACATACATGATGCACTGTAAAATTGATTTTGTCTACATTTTTGTGTATTTTTCTTGATAAACACATGTACACATTACAAGTATGAAAGTTTTATATGTTATGTATACCATAACATATAAACAATTTACTCCTGATTTGACCTTGGAATTGCCCCATCTGTTGTTTGTCAACCCAACTATGTGCGTGCAGCATGTTATTATAGATCTGTGTACTAGCGCGTGTTGCACGATGTACATAAAGACACTTAGTTGGACATGATACAGTTACACTACATAAAGCTCTAAAATTTAGTTTGTTGCTATTTGCAAGTAAACCGACTTTGCATGGAAATGTGATTTTTTCTGCTGTTTATAAACTGGCCAAGATACTTTCAAGTGCCCTCATCTGAGCAAGAGAGCCCCTAAAGCACACTGAACAAGCCATGTGTTGCGTGAGTCCTGGAACATACTCTTTGATTTGACCTTTATTTTGTTTTGTGACAATTTGATTTCACTGCACTCGTACTCACTTTTTGTTCTTCCTTCAGCTCTTACTTGGGAAAGCCATATTTGACATAAGAAAATAATGGCTTGGTGAAACGCTGCCACCTAGTTGGGAGAACCATCTTTGATGTGGTCGAGGTGACTCAGGACTGATTGAGTGTAGAATTGCCCAGCGCCATAACTCAGTGGAGAGTTAGTTATGTGGGTCGTTTGGTCGACAGCCCAGTGGGCCCTGGATGCCTCCATCAGTTTGAAGATGCAGTTGTAACACATTTAATATTACACTACTTACACACACTGACCTTGTAGCGAGACAGAAGCCATCTTGTATGCCTGAAATATATTAGAAAAATACAACTTAATATTAAAAGAAACGGACCCAGCACTTACAGTCTGCAACTGACCTTAGCGTGAAAATGACCGAGTCAGCATGGTGGTTATGCGGATACGCTGTAGTGTTATGAACTCTGGCGAGAGTGCAGGCAGTTTTTCCTTGCGGTACAGAAATAAATAAAATATTCCGGTTAATTAAGTTACTATTGCAATTAAGTGATATCAGCCTAAATGATGGTACCAAGGTGTCTCGCAGAGCGAACGACCACTCTGCCTGTCTGGCTCGTTTGCTGATGCGAACTGAACGAGTGGCGTCGGCTTCCGTCACAAGTGGCATGAACCGACGTCAAATGCTGAGTGGTTAAACATGACATAAGCAATATGTAACATTATTGCAATGGTGAAAAATTATATAAATTTAATGAAACACATTGGTGACACCCGCATCGATTAACAAATGTCTGTTAATTTTGATGTTGTGAAGTTGACGGGGAGTGTCACATAACTAAATGAAATGTTACTATGAAGGAGGCGTTTATAGGCAATCTTATGAAAACACGATTACCCACTTATAAATAGAAATAGAATACTCTATTACACTTTCTTGTTAAAAGTGTATGTAATACATTTCTACAGTGTTGCCAGGAGGCTGTCTCCTGAAGGGATGGACGAGTCCAATTGGGGAAAGGTGTGTGGGTTGNACATTTCTACAGTGTTGCCAGGAGGCTGTCTCCTGAAGGGATGGACGAGTCCAATTGGGGAAAGGTGTGTGGGTTGCCATGCTCGATGGCTCTTAATACAATAAAACCCACCTCTGACTGTAGGTTTGAATGATATGAAGATGTGTGATAGGTATAGAAAAATGCTGCGCACTATTTGTCGCACTTTGTGGAACTTAGCTCTTCAGTTTCGGCTTACAGGTCAGTTGATGCGACTTGGTGGTGCATTACATCTTATGTAGCGGCGCGAGCTGCAACGACATAACGACCAACTGCTAGTGCGCCCAACGACTGTGGGTTTAGGGTAAATACCATTTCGNGGCGCGAGCTGCAACGACATAACGACCAACTGCTAGTGCGCCCAACGACTGTGGGTTTAGGGTAAATACCATTTCGGTTCGCCTACTAATTTATTATAAGTTTTACCTCTTGTAATAAATAAAGTAGGATGGTCTCTTGAGTAATGCAGTACCAGTTGGAAAGAAAGTGCAAGTTCCGTTCTTGTCAACCTGCACTATGCACTCGTGGCCTGATGTTATTGGTGCAGCCCGGTGCAGTTGGTGCAGTTGATGTCACTTGAATCACGTAGTAAATTACGACGAGGCGAGTGTGTTCCGTTGGCACCGAACATTGTGATGTACTCGTGGCCGAGTTTTCACTTTGACCCAGTGTCGGCTAGTTGGTATAAGTGACTGCTGAGGTGCAAGTGGTCACGACAGCACACAGGGGTGCATCGTTCATGTCAACTAGATATAGTAGAATGATATCACTTAATACATTTTATTCCTAAACAGATTAGTGTAAAGTGATACTAAAAGGTCTGGGGAACCTGTCACTAATATTTTGTTATATTCTGTACCATATAAGAAGGCCACTTTTTGACAGCTCGGCGAAAGTAGCGCCACTGTTTACATCTGACTACGTATCCTTCCGCCATCAGCTGGTCCGTCACGTCGGGGCTGTGTATTTTTTATAATCACGCTGTCAGCTAATCCACTTCTCATTGTACTGTAATGCTAAACAAATTTTAAGATATTTTAAGACTGACATCTG
>NQII01003397.1:27729-44193 GCA_002778355.1 Clitarchus hookeri | reverse complement strand
ATGCATGATTGACTTTAATACAAAAAAAGGTACCAAGAATATAAGGAATAGAATGGGCGTAGGCTCACTGGGTGAGTACGAAGTCACAGTTCTCAGATCGTGGGCCGAACGACCACATGGCTGTATACCCTGACACACACGGTACAAATTTACAGGAAAACGTAATATATATCTGGGATATTCAGGCTCCCCAGCACATCTTAGTATTACTTTTTTACCTTATAAATGAGGCATACCTCCTTGAGGCATCGATGACTTCCTGGATATTACCAGGACCCGAAACACAACACTAAATGAGAACTGACAAGTTTCGGTTAACTCAAGTCAAGTGTATTGCCGAATAGTGTACACAGTTACATGTATACAATGCAAATTGAAGCAGACCTGACTCAAAAGGCCTACCAGGGGCCATTACTGTACAAATAGGACAAGAATGGCCAGAAAACTTACAATAGTAATTAACCTCTGGGGTTGGTAAATTAAGCTGATGGAGGGGTGCTGCGAACGCAGGGAAGACTGCCGGTAAACTAAATAAAAGTTCCAGTAAGTTACGTTAACCTATTGTAGTTAAGTGTTCATAACAAAGTATGAAAGACCCTGCGACGCGACGCACAACGTCGTGAATTCTGGGCATCTTAGTCTGTCGGCCTCCATGTGCAGGCGAGCAGCGTCCTTGCAAAGAGCTCGCTCCATTCTGCGAGGTAATTTAATTAACTGACCTCATTAACATAGAACTTGAAACATATACACATAAAATGCTGAAACTTTCTGAGTGAGTTTTCTTAATCCTAAAAAGAGTTAACTGAANGAAACATATACACATAAAATGCTGAAACTTTCTGAGTGAGTTTTCTTAATCCTAAAAAGAGTTAACTGAATTAAAAACTAATTTAAACTCATGTAGTGCCTTGCAGAGCATGTGGGAAATTTAGATCTGTAAAGTTTTGGGGCACTCTATGACTGAAACGGTTGGGTTGAAAGGAAGACTAATTATTTCGGTGTAGTGATTAATCGAACATTAGAAACTTAATTACACTCAGAAAATTATATAGAACACTTCAAATACCCTAGTATTGCTACTCTCCACCTCATTAAATATGCACGTGGCGTGCATTTATTCTGCGATTACTTCGCAATCCCCTAAGAGTNATTGCTACTCTCCACCTCATTAAATATGCACGTGGCGTGCATTTATTCTGCGATTACTTCGCAATCCCCTAAGAGTGAATTTCACGAACATTTGCCTGTGAGCGATAAATTCTAATGCTTTTTACTACACATTCTAACACTTGATACCTATTCTAATTATACAGATCTCTCTAAGGGTACCACAGGCACTCGGTTGGATCACTCGGTATCGGGTCATGACTCGTTCCCAAGTGAACGATGCGGACTTGCATCGGGATGCACGACGTGCGTGNGGATCACTCGGTATCGGGTCATGACTCGTTCCCAAGTGAACGATGCGGACTTGCATCGGGATGCACGACGTGCGTGTTCCAGGGACCTCACTGGTGCAGCGACTGTGGGCCGATGATGTGATGACAGTGGCCGTGCCAGACCATGCAGGAGTGGTCCANGGACCTCACTGGTGCAGCGACTGTGGGCCGATGATGTGATGACAGTGGCCGTGCCAGACCATGCAGGAGTGGTCCATGTAAAATAGTTGGCAGAAACTGTGCGCACCTGCAGGTTCTCAATTAGACTTGTGCCAAGCTTTTATAGTTTCACTNTGTAAAATAGTTGGCAGAAACTGTGCGCACCTGCAGGTTCTCAATTAGACTTGTGCCAAGCTTTTATAGTTTCACTGCGAAATGTTTAACATTGGTCCAGATGGGGAAGCACTGTTTACGGCAAACTGAGCCCTTTTGGAATTCCTGGTGTCACCCTCGTTTCCACTTAGTATTTGATCTTTATTGCAAGTGTTATGTATGATAATTTCTTTGTTGAATTTTTTGGATGGGTTTTTCAAGAGTAAGGTTGTATATTTTGTTGGTGTGTATGTTTTGGTAGTTCAAGTGAGCTAGTCGCTGCCAAGCCTTGGCTGCGCGCGTCTGCCATTGTTTAGTCATCGTCCAGCAGTCAGATGGGTTGGCACTCATCGCATCGCGCTCCAGGGGCATTCACGTTTTTTCGGGCCAATCATCTAGATTTCAATAGACTTAGTAGATTACCAGAACCTGTTTTGTTCTAGCACCCGGAGATGCCAGCCCTTCTTTCCTGGGATTAGCATCGCCCAGGGAAGCTAAAGTTATCTGATAATTTTTAAACCTGCGTTCGCATGTTTTTCTACAATATAATCTACCTGGCGGGCACGAGGGCAGGGTTCGTGTAGGTTTCACTTCCAGTGAATTGGTGTAATGTGAGAGAATAAATATACTGCAGTTTTCAGACTATGTGTATTTTATTTCTGAGTACTGCCTACGAGGCATTTTGGGGTACTGGTCCCCTACAACCCACCATCAAATATGTCTTTACAACCTCATATGTATATATAGTTTACCTAATTCAGTGCTCGTCACAGTTTAAGGCGTGTGGGTTAGGCTTAATAGGCCCACTTCATTCTGACGTATGTACGAAGAAGTATGCCTTCTTCAGCATTAGTTGGGGGGNCCACCGAGGGAATGGCTTACGTCCGGGCAATCATCCGCACGCCCCTAAGAATACCAACAACTTCACCTCGACACCGCCTGCCGACAGTCTCTGGCGCCTAGTCGGGTAACCCTTCCCAACAATCACTCTTTCACAGCCCCCGCACCAGCGTTATTATATAAATATTTCAAAAGGGAGTGATCCCAGGGAGTGATCTGAGGGCAAGGGATGGGGGCTGCAGATCTTCGGATCTGCCACCATCTTGGATCGGCCATCTTGTATCCAGCATCTTGGATGATGCCAAAGCTGTCATATCGTTTCCGCCTGACATCTTGTTTCTGTCTGCCATTCTGTTTTCATCGGCCATCTGTTTCTGTCTTCTGCCATCTTCTCCACTGTCTTGTTTCCACTTGCCTTTTGTTTACAATGGCAGTTGCTAGGGGGCACGCCAGTCGTTCGACCACAATATTTATTTATGGAGATGGCAGCTAGAATGCGCAGATGTCAATCTGGCTTGGTCGCCATGTTGGTTCTAGAGTTCGCCACTGGGGTTCTTGTTTTTACTTAATTTTTGTGGAGCTCAAAATATTGATTGGAGGAGGGTTGGATCGAACTGCCGAACCTTGGGCCGGCATACAGACGCCTTAGACCACTCGGGTATTGGGACCTGTACTAAGACATGGCTTTAAAAAANCGAACCTTGGGCCGGCATACAGACGCCTTAGACCACTCGGGTATTGGGACCTGTACTAAGACATGGCTTTAAAAAAAGCAATAGTGTGTGTGTGTGGGAGACCAATAAATATTTTGTGTACTAATAAGAATACGTATCATTATTACTTTATATAAGTTTTTTTTGACTATCTGAGACTTATATAGACCAGCAGTAAGACATTTGTTTTCATATAGTCATATACTGTAATAAGACATTTTTCATATAGTCATAATTTTTTTTAGTATATTTTTCTTTTTAAAAATATTATGAAAAGGTTNCTGTAATAAGACATTTTTCATATAGTCATAATTTTTTTTAGTATATTTTTCTTTTTAAAAATATTATGAAAAGGTTTACCTCAGAAATTAAACACATTTTATTGCAATTTTATTCATTTAGGTTACTGGAGTTGAGTTTNTTATGAAAAGGTTTACCTCAGAAATTAAACACATTTTATTGCAATTTTATTCATTTAGGTTACTGGAGTTGAGTTTGCAAGCTAGCATGAACAGGCTGGGCAGCTGGCATTGTCAAAGTTTAAAAATAATATCTGTGCTTGCATGGCAAGGGCTATGCTAGCATTTTCACAGGNGGGCAGCTGGCATTGTCAAAGTTTAAAAATAATATCTGTGCTTGCATGGCAAGGGCTATGCTAGCATTTTCACAGGTTGCACCTACGTGGTGTCAGGTGCATGTGTATGTGCTTCCAATCGTACGTGCTTCCAATCGTACAATCCACTCTGTTTGGAGATGCGCACCATGTCACCGACCATGGCTTTAGGCTTGCATGGGTCCCTCCTCGTAGGAATAGCATAAACGGACCGAAGCAGGGAGTCGTACTCGACATCTTTGGGCTTCATGTGAGTGGTAGAATGAATGGTAGAATTATACTAGCGAACGAGTTTCGGCAGTAGCTCAAGCCACTTGTAGTTTCCGTTCGCCANTAGAATTATACTAGCGAACGAGTTTCGGCAGTAGCTCAAGCCACTTGTAGTTTCCGTTCGCCATGAAATGTCTCCAAAATTTGGCTTTTAGAGTCCGGCGAAAATGCCCGACGATATTAGTNTGTAGTTTCCGTTCGCCATGAAATGTCTCCAAAATTTGGCTTTTAGAGTCCGGCGAAAATGCCCGACGATATTAGTCTTAAGTCCAGAGTATGTGGAATAGTGATTTATGCCATACCGTTTCATCAGTGCATGTAATGTAGCATTAAAGTATCCTTTACCACCGTATGTGTGGAGATATTCGGTATGCATCCTTGGCTCAACACATCTGCCATGGCCCTGGTGATGTCACATGCATTCTTTAGACTTGAGCAGTCTGGCCCAGGTATACTTGGAAGACGTATCTATTACGGTCAAAAATTAGCAGTGGCCTTTATTTGCACGAGTAAGGTTTTGTGTTTCGATCAGGTCAGATTGGAAAGTATTGTCCTGCCGTTTCATGACGTACTTTCTCCGAGAATAATTCCTTCTGGCCTACCTGTTAAATTCCCCAGAAATGGCATATTTCGTCATCGCACGACATAGCCAGCTTCGACGAGTTCTTCGATGACGGATATAATCTCGTTGGTGTATGCCTGGTTACCTGGAGACTGCGAAGTGACCAGTAGCCGTAGTCTATCGACGAGTNGGATATAATCTCGTTGGTGTATGCCTGGTTACCTGGAGACTGCGAAGTGACCAGTAGCCGTAGTCTATCGACGAGTCCGTTCGGATCGTCCCAAAACATGCAGTCTATCATGCATTTAGCATCGATCTTCTGCATCAGTAGACCCGATCCAAGAGCTTCGACCAATCGTGGAAACAGTCCTGTGANATGCATTTAGCATCGATCTTCTGCATCAGTAGACCCGATCCAAGAGCTTCGACCAATCGTGGAAACAGTCCTGTGACAATGCCGAAATTCGCATGGGTCATGTCCTTGAATCGCCGGGTTGAGGGGTTATCGTTTGCGTAATGAACATGGCTGGACTGTAGCAGGTGGCAGTTCTTGTGCAAATCCGGTTCGGTGTAGTGTCCAAGACGCGTACGAAACAAGAGTTCGCAAAGACCATGTGTCAATTTCACCTTGCACTTGCCTATCTGCATCACATATNAAACAAGAGTTCGCAAAGACCATGTGTCAATTTCACCTTGCACTTGCCTATCTGCATCACATATCCTGAAAAAAAACATCACTTCCTTGTTTCCGAGAAATCATTTTTCATCGCGGTGTCGCAGGTCATGCGTCTTGTCGCTGTNAAAAAAAACATCACTTCCTTGTTTCCGAGAAATAATTTTTCAACGCGGTGTCGCAGGTCATGCGTCTTGTCGCTGTTCCAATCGGTGTAGGAAACGATGTTGTGCTCGACCAAAATGCCCACATCGGGCACCAGCTCTCATGCTAGTTTTCGTTCCCGTGCAATCAGCAAATCGATCAAGGGCAGATAATCTTTGTCGCTAGTGATGGCCCCTTCCGATTCCGTTTACGTGTCGGGGTCGGCCCTTCCACTTTGATTTCGCGTTTGATANTGTCGCTAGTGATGGCCCCTTCCGATTCCGTTTACGTGTCGGGGTCGGCCCTTCCACTTTGATTTCGCGTTTGATATCCAGGCGAGGCAAATCATCCTCCTGGCGTTGTCGACCAAGTTCATTGAGGCGGCTCATGATCAGCCTGTATCCTCGAGAGCTAGTGTGGTACTTTTGGTGAGTAGATATTTCGNAAGTTCATTGAGGCGGCTCATGATCAGCCTGTATCCTCGAGAGCTAGTGTGGTACTTTTGGTGAGTAGATATTTCGCGCGTAGAGCTTCGGTGACTTTCTGCAGCTCAGTCATAAGTTCGGTTCGGACCACCATCATCCATAGAATTGTATATATACATAGCCACNAGCTCAGTCATAAGTTCGGTTCGGACCACCATCATCCATAGAATTGTATATATACATAGCCACACGGGTATATATATACATATTCTTTCATGAGTTGAGGAAATTGAATTTTCGATCCTCTCCAGTCATCGATGCACGCACCCAGCACCTCCTTGTTATGCCTAGCAATGTCAGTTATCGCAGCCAGTTTGGTCGTCAATATATTTTGAAGAGCCTTGAATTCTTCCTATCTCTGCACATTCGACATGTTGATCAGGTCTACTGCCCGTGTCCTAGCAGCTCCTATTTACTGATTGACAGCCACCAAATCTTTCACTGCTTGGTTTTTCATGCTCTCGATCTTTTGTCCAAGAAGAGACAGGCCCCAGTGACGAGTGACGGGGCGAGCTTCAATCAACCCACTACCACCGTCATCGAAGTGTAGACCATGTCCAAAATTGGAAATGGTGCCATGAATCATGGTCGGCATCTTACTTTAAACTGATCGAAGCCACAACTGTACCTTTCCTTATGTGCTTGAGAATACTAATCGATCACCAATATACCATACGCCTTATTCCAGCACAAAGGANTATACATATTCTTCCGTGAGTTGAGGAAATTGAATTTTCTATCCTCTCCAGTCGTCGATGCACGCACCCAGCACCTCCTTGTTATGCCTAGCAATGCCAGTTATCGCAGCCAGTTTGGTCGTCAATATATTTTGAAGAGCCTTTTTAAGAAGGATAGAGACGTGTAAGCTGTTGTTGATCAGGTCTACTGCCCGTGTCCTAGCAGCTCCTATGTGCTGATTGACAGCCACCAAATCTTTCACTGCTTGGTTTTTCATGCTCTCGATGTTTTGTCCAAGAAGAGACAGGCCCCAGTGACGAGTGACGAGGCGAGCTTCAATCAACCCACTACCACCGTCATCGAAGTGTAGACCATGTCCAAACTTGGAAATGGTGCCATGAATCATGGTCGGCATCTTACTTTAAACTGATCGAAGCCACACCTGTACCTTTCCTTATGTGCTTGAGAATACTAATCTATCACCAATATACCATACGCCTTATTCCCGCACAAAGGACACACATGCCACAAATGCGTATCGTCCATTCGAAACAATACAAGGAAATTCGCATTATCGCATTANCGCACAAAGGACACACATGCCACAAATGCGTATCGTCCATTCGAAACAATACAAGGAAATTCGCATTATCGCATTACAACTGTTTTGGCACATGCAAATAAGTATGACTAAGGTACACACATTCCACATTCGCATGCTGTCCCCTNCGCATTACAACTGTTTTGGCACATGCAAATAAGTATGACTAAGGTACACACATTCCACATTCGCATGCTGTCCCCTGCTAAAGTATTCTTGAATGCAAGTCTGTTTCTCACATGCCACATCGTCGAAAACAAACACGGAATTTGGCAGGGCTCCTCTTGGTGACACAACTGCATTACCACTGGAAAGAAAATATGGAGTAAAAAAATTGAAAAAATCAAAGCACGCAGGCAAAACTTGTGTGAAATTTCGAAAATCTTGAGAACAATGCAGTAGAGTTGCAGCCCATAAAATTATACCAATGCAGAAAAAAATTGTAAAAATTAAAGCAAGGCAGACAAACCTTGCATGCAACGCCGAAACATATTGAAGCCAACACAGTAAAATTGCAGACCCACAAAAAGTGTAGCAATGAAGAAAAATGTTTGTAAAAGTCAAAGTAAGGCAGACAAATTTTGCATACAATGCCGAATAATCTTGAAGCCAACACAGTATAATTGCAGGTATAGAAATGTGAAGGTAAGATGTCTACGAAAATACCTCGCAAAAATCATAGCAATGAAGCAAAAAATTATTATGTACAAACATAGTGAATACAAAAAGCAGAATACTTGGATAAGCCTGCGACATACCTGACAAGACGAGTATACCTCGTGCTACAGTATACCATTAATTTTCTTGAAGCTGGAGGAAAGGCATGTAAGCTGGTGACGCATCTGACAAGATGAGAATTTTTCTTTCACAATCTACAGTATGTCACCACAGAAATATCTTAATGCTGGTGAAAAGAAAATTGATAAACAAAATTACTGGTCATGTGGATGGTCAAGTGACCAGGCTCCAATTTCTTCTTGGTGCTTGGCATCTTTGTACAGTGACACACCTGACAATGCATCCTCTTGCACAGCTGACAAGATATGCATACTCTTGCATGGACTATAGTGTATTACTGCAGATGATGTTGGGATGAATTTACACATTGCCATCGTCATATACATAAGGTTGCGTGTGCATGCCATCTTTCATTATCTGCCTTTTGTAAATATCTCCAAGGTTGGGGTAGTTTGTTGATACATTCAGTGTACACATTGTGCATGTGCGATGTGATTGTGTTGACAGAAACACAAAAAGTCATGACTGCATCAATACCTTATTATAATCTTCAAATGTAATATTTTCCTTCGCTGCTCATTTATGGATGCCTTTAGCATTTTTGGTAACCTTGTCGCTGCATCCGTAGGCAAACAGTTTGGCCGTCAGCCCAACAAACACCTTCATCACATCCCCACCACATTCATTCTTAAATTCCCCAAGAACTTAAGCATTGGTTGGAGAGTATCAAGGATGTGTGGTAAGGTATAAGTTTGTATTGAATTCTGCCATTAACTGTGTATCACTAGCCAAGTGCTGGTAAAAATCGTAAGCTTTACCTGATAAATAAATCTATCAGTATCTATGTAGGCCACCTCAAGATCGTCTGCATGTTTTTGCATCTTAACATCATAATGGAAATGGTGTATAAATGTCTTCGATAAGTCGAGAATGTCAAACCTGCTTCTATCGATTTGTCAAACAAAATAAATCTTCACCAAGGATAAATTTTTTATGTATACTATCATGTTATTAAATGTTGGTTTTGCAATCAGTTTTCTGACTCTTCGTTCCACGCTCACTAGTTCCATTATCTGTATCTCCTTTTTGTTTTCAATCAGCTTGCCAAATGTAGTATTGTTCATTAATTTATAGAAGTATTTTACAAATTATTGTTTGCTGCCTCTCATTTCTCTGTATTTAAATCAATGCAGGGTTTCGGGTTTCAGCCATTCCTCCAGTTAAAATAGTAGCACCCTATGTATTTTTGAAATTTTCAACCCATGCTCCAATGCTTGTTTAAAATTTCTGCAATGATTATATAATTTTTATTTTATTCTAATGTACCTAGTCATAAGTTTCGTCTGTTTTATCCATGTTAGGAATTGATGGGAAGGGGGGGGGGCACATTATTTCACCAACAGGAATGGCATGTCTGTGTGACTATCATGGACTTCGACTGTTTACTTTGCATCCACCCTTAGTATGTATACGACATGCCTATCATCAGACACAGAAGTGATATTCACACCTCCATCCACCAAACGAAAATCATGCACAGGCAGAGGTAGAGACATTGCCCACCAATACAGATTGTTAGCATCCACATACTGGAGGTAGGCCAGCTCCTTGGTGGCATCATGGATGGTTGGGGTGTACTTATTGTTTGCAACACAATGGTGAGTAACACACTGGGGCCATCCGAATCTATTCTCTTTTCAAAAACCCAATACATGCTGTAGTCTGTGAGTATTTCCAAATATACTTTTGTAAGCTTCAGCATGGCATCAAATGAGTAGCCTGGTATGCTGATGAAGTGGAAGCAGTCGAGGCCATAAGTTTTGAGGCACTGGTTCCTGAAATTTTCAAAACCATCGCTAGGAGGAGCACATCTGTATTCAAATAAACTTTAGAGTAGTCGCCAATTGTTGTACAATTAAACTTGTCCCATGCATTCTTCGCATGCACATAATCTTCATCTGATATTGGTGTCAGTCAGTTTAATGTAAACACTTTCCTTGGATGGGAATTACAGTTTGTTAAACTTTGTCCAATAATTAATAAAATCCTAGGGGAAGGCTTCTTTATGGGTAACAAGTCCATTTCCTCTTTGTTGAAAAATGTTCAAATGTTTTTAAGTACATCTGTTGGCAGGTTTTCGGCGAGGGCAGCCAGACTTGTGGACATAAATTTAAATGTGTCAATGAATTTTATACTAAATGTCTCCCCCAGTGATTTTGAAAATGTTATTAATTTTTCCTACATGTGAGGGATTATAAATATTTGTTTTTGGCCATAGCCTAACTTTTTGGTAGAGAAATTCTTATCATAGGACAAATTATGGAATAGTACATATGGGCAGTCTTATCGGGTGGCAGCAGAGCAAACTGCAGTAGTTACATACTGGGCTAATATATTTACTTTTAAAATGACAGTGATCCATTACTCTGGAGTTATCATCCGGTGAATTATATAGTAGTTGCCAGTTCGTTAGAGGTTCCATTGGTTCGGTTACTTCGTATATTTCTTGCACTCTGTTCCCAATTTAGACTATATAATTTATAAATGTTTCTTCTCTGTCCTCGCCTGTATACATTTGGGGCTCAGCTGGTAGGTTTTCAGTTTTGGCAGCAGGAATTAAGCTGTCGTCCATTTTTATGTAGAAACAGTAAGAGTAAGCCTCATATTTTTAGGTACTGATATGTGTGCGATTTTTTAAGATCAGGCTGGCAGATGTGGACTGGCTTGTGCATTGCTTCAAAGTATGCATAAACACCAACCAGAAGATTGTCTTCATTCCAATAATTTTTAAATTTAAATATTCTTTGTCCATTATTGCCATGTGTAGGCATCTCAATTCTTGCTGTGGCATGGACGTTACAGAACTTTGTATGCAGCTCCAAACACTGCTAATTGTTAGCTTGGATTCTCTTGGTTTATCACCAAGTTCGTAAAACAGCGCTTGCAAATGTGGAGTTTATAGTGGTCACTGGTTATTTGCGGCCTTACAAGTCTCGAAAATTTTGTGATATAGGTGTAGTGAGAATTACCATCTTCGGTTATAAAGAGCAAATTAAAATGTTGACCCAGCTCTTCTTTAGCCATACACACAAAAATGTTGACCCAGCTCTTATTTAGCCATATGCACAGAGACCACCTTTCCGTTATCATCGAGGACGTAAACATTCACAGATGTCCCAGGATTATTATTTTAAAATATATTTATTTACCCCAGAGGGTTGGGGAACAAACCACAAAAATTTATTATTTTTTTAATTCGCAGTATCTCTTATTTACCTTCCGTGTGTCTTTCCTTTCGACGCACCATGCCAAAATTGCCCACTTTAATAAGCACTCGCTGTTCTCAATCTTCTTGGGATTGATGATGACCTCCCTGTTCTTAATGGATGCGGGCAGATCGATATAATATGATAACGCTCGGAGGTGTTCCAGCTTCTTAATGCAAGGCTGAAGGCATTTCACAGATAGGAGGGTAGAGCCACTTCCCTTCCCCTGATACTCTTTTTCCTGACATATCAGTTAGATGATGGCCATCGTGGCATTCTCGATATCGTGGACATTATATACTGGCCAGTACTTCGTTTTGAATGACCTTTTGTCTTTCTCTTCTTCGTGGGGCTCCGGCTTCTAAATACATTCCAAGAATAAATTGAATTTATGGTGCCCTCGTCTTCAATTATCTGCTCCAGTTGTCTGATAATATGCTCCTTCATGCTGTACAGGTAGCTGCAGATGTCCATGGCCTGGATCGAGATGTTTTCAGCAACGAGGGCCTTCATTGCTCCTCTGAAGACCGTCTCTGCCTTCACAAACCCCAACTAATTGGGTTTCGCCAGCCCCGACGACTACTCGCCTGCAGGAACTGCCCTCTACCGAAATCGGACGAGTTGGGATGGAGGCAGCAACATCTCGTCACTTAGCAGGAGGTGGGACTGGACAATTGCATTTGGAAGCCTGCACTCTCAGATTGTTGGCCCTCGTGGAATATTTCCCACAATCTTCGCAAGTGTACGTCTTCTCCGGGTTTAAATGGCAACTCCTCTCCTGACTTCGCGCATCGCCTTAAAGTGTTAATGGCACATTACAGACATTACATGTGGTGGTCACTCTCTGTCGTACAGTGCTACTGCAGCTCGTTAGGTGACATTCCATGTTATCTTTTCTTCCAATCTCCAAATCCACACTTCTCGCAGACCTGTCATTCCTCTCGGTACGGTTTATGAATACATAACCTCTCGTGCCTTAACCCGTTACATTGGAGACTAAATAACAGCCCACAGAAACCGCACCTAAAATCTGAAGGAGGCATAGTTATTACCTCAGAAACAGGCGACGGCGAAGTAGCAGAAGTCAAGGCAGTAATAGGCGGAAACTTACTCTCCATTGTACTGTAAATGGATCACCAACCTGAAACATACATGTACGATAAGAGTTAATATTTAATGCTATTGCCAAAATATTACACAGTTACATACAGTGTTGTTTAAATAAGCACGTTACATATTAGCATGGAAAATGTTTTACCATTAACCTAATTGAATGTTTCACTAGCTGTAATTTTATTTTCGTTTGACTATGCAGTAAAAAAATTATTTGGTGAACTTAATATATATATATTTAAATATATGGAGTAATACTATACATCTGACTTCAAGTACAGAAATCTTTAGTTATGTTATAGCTTCCTAAAAATTTGTAGGGGCATAACTATTCGTACTTGGTACTTCACTAGTACGACATTTTTAGAAACACTTTGTTACGGTCCTGACATTTTGATTACAAAAACCTCGGAAATAAATTTCTTTACTGTTCCTTTTCTTTCACTAACCGAACCTGTCTTTTTTTTAAGTTGTTATAGCCAGGGCCACCCACAAGGGGAGGGGGCCAGATGGGGCATTTACCTTCAGGCCTCCAATGCCAAACGGTCAAATCAGTTATAATCAGGAAGGTTTTTCTGTATAATTTACTGACATTGCCATGTGACGATGCGAAGCCTACTCATAAAATAATGTATACGATTTAGAATACAATATCATTATGGAGAGCATTCGACAAATAATTACAGTGTCGCGATTTGGTTTAAAACAAGAAACCTATTGTATCGTTTATAGTTCTTTACAATATTTTTATGACAACATTATTAAACATAAATGTTCATTAGTTTGACAGAAAAAGATAAACCTGTTTCCGAGCAACATGTTTTCAACCGGTATGTAGAATAAAAAACATACCGAAGTAATATTCGAATTACGTAGTGTCGCGCCAAATAGGGGGCCCCAAAAATAGCCTTGCTCCAAGCCACCCAAAATTGTCATAGTGGTGTACGGCCTAAATTTCACGACTTTTATTTTGTTGTGTAAAGTATCATTGATTTTTTCTACACTTACTTACCAAAGTAATACACTAAAGAGCCAAAAAAAACTGGTACACCTGCCTAATATCGTGTAGGGCCCCCCAAACACNGCTCCAAGCCACCCAAAATTGTCATAGTGGTGTACGGCCTAAATTTCACGACTTTTATTTTGTTGTGTAAAGTATCGTTGATTTTTTCTACACTTACTTACCAAAGTAATACACTAAAGAGCAAAAAAAAACTGGTACACCTGCCTAATATCGTGTAGGGCCCCCCAAACACGCAGAAGTGCCGCAAGGCGACGTAGCATGGACTCGACTGATGTCTGAAGGTATGCAGGAGGCAATTCACACCATGAATCCTGCATGGCAGTCCACAAATCCATTCTGCACAAATTTTAGAAAGGGTTGCGCGTCTGTCACGTTTAATAATTCTCGTCAATTGTCGTTTGTCCCGTTCTTTCACGATTTTTTTCCGGCCGCAGCGATGTCGAAGATGTGATGTTTTACCGGATTCCCGATATTCACGGTACGCTCGTGAAATGGTCGTACGCAAACTTCCAAATGTTATCGCTGCCTCGGAGATGCTAAGTCCCATCTCTCGTGTGCCGACTATAAAACCACGTTCAAACTCACATAAATCGTGATAACCTGCCATTGTAGCAGAAGTAACCGATCTAGCTGCCGACCGCATCGCGTTACTCTGATTGGTTCCATACCTCTGTTATTTGCATCCGCACGCCAATACCAGTTTTTTTGGTTCTTCAGTGTAGATGGGCTATGCTGCTATGCACTGTCAATGCTGAACGTCTCGATAATGCATGATAACGGAACGCGCGACGGCTGCTCGTCGTTCGATAACCTGCAAGAACACAAATAATTTTCTTTGTTTGGTAAACGCACATCGTACGTAGCATGACAACTTCTTGCGGGCGGCGCTGATGTGGCTGATAGGAGGTAGTGGAGACACGATGGAATCAAATGGGAGACACCTGAAAAAACCTACCAAACCGAGACCAAAATTCAGGGTGACCATGCAGTGAACACGCTCTGTACGCAGTAATAGAAGACTGGGTGCATCGCCATTACCCTGCGAAAGGCTACANTGCAGTGAACACGCTCTGTACGCAGTAATAGAAGACTGGGTGCATCGCCATTACCCTGCGAAAGGCTACACCGAAACTGTGTAAATTTATCTTTAGACAGGAAGTTGCTGATATAAACAATGAGCTTAATTTCCTCAACATGGGTGCAATTAATTTTTAAATAATTTCTTAAGAGCTCAGTTGGTAGGTAGGACTTTTCGTCTCGTTGAATGCAATATCATTAGAGATGAAACCAGGAACATATGCAACAGTAGTGAGACAATTACAAATAATGTAATCAATTCCAAATTATTTTTTCATGCTAGGAGTATATATTACAACTATCAAAAGCGTCTAAAAGGNGATGTCCCAGGATTATTATTTTAAAATATATTTATTTACCCCAGAGGGTTGGGGAACAAACCACAAAAATTTATTATTTTTTTAATTCGCAGTATCTCTTATTTACCTTCCGTGTGTCTTTCCTTTCGACGCACCATGCCAAAATTGCCCACTTTAATAAGCACTCGCTGTTCTCAATCTTCTTGGGATTGATGATGACCTCCCTGTTCTTAATGGATGCGGGCAGATCGATATAATATGATAACGCTCGGAGGTGTTCCAGCTTCTTAATGCAAGGCTGAAGGCATTTCACNGATAACGCTCGGAGGTGTTCCAGCTTCTTAATGCAAGGCTGAAGGCATTTCACAGATAGGAGGGTAGAGCCACTTCCCTTCCCCTGATACTCTTTTTCCTGACATATCAGTTAGATGATGGCCATCGTGGCATTCTCGATATCGTGGACATTATATACTGGCCAGTACTTCGTTTTGAATGACCTTTTGTCTTTCTCTTCTTCGTGGGGCTCCGGCTTCTAAATACATTCCAAGAAAAAATTGAATTTATGGTGCCCTCGTCTTCAATTATCTGCTCCAGTTGTCTGATAATATGCTGGAAGTACGACATGTGGTAGCTGCAGATGTCCATGGCCTGGATCGAGATGTTTTCAGCAACGAGGGCCTTCATTGCTCCTCTGAAGACCGTCTCTGCCTTCACAAACCCCAACTAATTGGGTTTCGCCAGCCCCGACGACTACTCGCCTGCAGGAACTGCCCTCTACCGAAATCGGACGAGTTGGGATGGAGGCAGCAACATCTCGTCACTTAGCAGGAGGTGGGACTGGACAATTGCATTTGGAAGCCTGCACTCTCAGATTGTTGGCCCTCGTGGAATATTTCCCACAATCTTCGCAAGTGTACGTCTTCTCCGGGTTTAAATGGCAACTCCTCTCCTGACTTCGNTCGTGGAATATTTCCCACAATCTTCGCAAGTGTACGTCTTCTCCGGGTTTAAATGGCAACTCCTCTCCTGACTTCGCGCATCGCCTTAAAGTGTTAATGGCACATTACAGACATTACATGTGGTGGTCACTCTCTGTCGTACAGTGCTACTGCAGCTCGTTAGGTGACATTCCATGTTATCTTTTCTTCCAATCTCCAAATCCACACTTCTCGCAGACCTGTCATTCCTCTCGGTACGGTTTATGAATACATAACCTCTCGTGCCTTAACCCGTTAAATTGGATACTAAATCACAGCCCACAGAAACTGCACCTAAAATCTGAAGGAGACATAGTTATTAACTCAGAAACAGGCGACGGCGAAGTAGCAGAAGTCAAGGCAGTAATAGGCGGAAACTTACTCTCCATTGTACTGTAAATGGATCACCAACCTGAAACATACATGTACGATAAGAGTTAATATTTAATGCTATTGCCAAAATATTACACAGTTACATACAGTGTTGTTTAAATAAGCACGTTACATATTAGCATGGAAAATGTTTTACCATTAACCTAATTGAATGTTTCACTAGCTGTAATTTTATTTTCGTTTGACTATGCAGTAAAAAAATTATTTGGTGAACTTAATATATATATATTTAAATATATGGAGTAAT
>NQII01003397.1:6263-25157 GCA_002778355.1 Clitarchus hookeri | reverse complement strand
CGTTTGGAAATACCGATTGACTTCCTATTACCCGAGTTGTGCTCAGACATTCGAAGTTTCAAGGCTGTCGCCATATTGCTTTGAGAGTAGCATCGGCGACAACGTAGGCAGTCCCGCTGGAGTCAACGATGGTACCACCAAAGACGAAGTGGGACGTTGGTCGTAGGAATACCGTTAAACGAATGCTTCAAATTAGTATCTACACTCCAATAGTTCGCTTATTCAACCTGGTTTCAGAAATTTTGGGCAGGATTTTTACTTTGGTGGGTAAATGCATCTGTAATTGCGAGCACGTTTAATAATTCCCTGAAAAATTTGATGGAAGAGATTAACATAAAATAACTTAACCAGACTGAATGCTGAAAATGCCACCTCCCGCATCAGACGAATAACTGTGATGTAGCGCGCCTTTGGCTACATTGATTATATACGAAGGACGAGATATAATTTGACCAGCAACCAATCACGAGAGAGCAATATGATGTCATCGTAAAATCNAGGACGAGATATAATTTGACCAGCAACCAATCACGAGAGAGCAATATGATGTCATCGTAAAATCACCAGCGCAGTACATTAGTAGTGGTGAGGATTCAGCTGTAGTGTGTTAAAACTGGGATAGTTATAAGGGAGATGGGAACTGAGCGAATGCTAGTAATAAGGGATGTGGCGTAGGTACAAGATTTGTTGGAGGGTGTAGTCCGGTGGGGGTCAACTAGATAGTCAATTGAGTATAGTGGTGAGGTGGAGCGGGTTAATTAAATAACACAACAAGAAGTTACTGATAACTAATGAGNATAGTGGTGAGGTGGAGCGGGTTAATTAAATAACACAACAAGAAGTTACTGATAACTAATGAGCCTGCTTTCCTCAACATGGGTGCAAAGAAATTTTAGTGATGTTCTTAAAATCTTAGATGGTAGGTAGGCGTTNTGAGCCTGCTTTCCTCAACATGGGTGCAAAGAAATTTTAGTGATGTTCTTAAAATCTTAGATGGTAGGTAGGCGTTAACGTTTCATTGACAGCAATATCATTACAGATGAAACCAGAAACATGTGAAACAGTACGAAGACAATTAAAATACANCTGCTTTCCTCAACATGGGTGCAAAGAAATTTTAGTGATGTTCTTAAAATCTTAGATGGTAGGTAGGCGTTGACGTTTCATTGACAGCAATATCATTACAGATGAAACCAGAAACATGTGAAACAGTACGAAGACAATTAAAATACANAACGTTTCATTGACAGCAATATCATTACAGATGAAACCAGAAACATGTGAAACAGTACGAAGACAATTAAAATACACGAGTGACTTGACCAGGATACGAATTCAAAAAAACTCGTACAATTAAGCTAGCGTGCAATCAACTGCATAAAGGAGGTAAGATAAGGAGCATCAACTTCGGATCTAATCACTCTAATGTTTTTAATTATATGGTTCAATAACCTGAAATATTTACATGGCTATCATTTTAGAAATAAGCGCATGAGCCACAAAAAAACGACACAAATGTTTAAACGGCCTACCATAATGCTACTTGTGTGATACATTTGGTGGTATATTCAACTAGCCAAAGGAAGATATGACATTAAAACCTTATTTTCTTAAACGGGACTGTTTTACAAAATTGCCAAAAATGTGACTCTGTACACAATGTTTCTAATAGATACTATCAGCATAAAACGCTTGAGGGAATATGTTTAATTGTTAAATATATATGCCAATAAACAGATCAAAATATTTATATGCCACCATTTTGAAAATTATTGTCTCACCCCATTAAAATCATGTAACACCACATGGCCTTCTGTAGGTGTTAAAGATTTGATGGAAATGAGTTGAATTTTTCCGGAAATATGGCAGAATGTTTTATTTACTCATCAAACACTATTTTGCAAAAAATAATNGAAAATTGGTAAAGTAGTTTTCAAAATGTAACGTAAAAGTTTTATTTTTTCATGTGGTGCTACCTTTAAAAATGGCGGACTAACAACATTTACCTCTAAATTCAATACTTACACCATGCGCTGTCAGCATACAATATTTAGTTAAAATCGGTTGAATGGTTTTAAAAAATTCAACATATCAGTCTAAATGTTAAAATAACCGCCATTTTGAAAGTAAGTACCCAGCGTGGTCTAAAACTGTAAAAGTCGGGTGTTCTCCTTACTTAGTACTATATGAGTACCGAGTTCAATGAAATTTGAATCACACGTTCAAAAATTGAAAACGTAAGACACACATGGACAGACACACACAGACACACATACATACACACATGCCTTGTAATGGAGGTAGGTGTAACGATTACCGGCCCAATATAACTTATTATTAATCAAAATCACTATAAATTTATACAGAGCTCGCGGAAAAACAAAATCTAACCATACACAAGCATTTAAACAATAATATGTGTTCTTTAAAAAAAAAACTGACTGGTAGCGTTTCGGTAACCGGCTAACAGGTGGCGTGGCAGCCGCACAACGTTCGGCTCACTGTTCCTCAACAAATAGCATCACGATGGCCTGCCTCTTTATCACATCTTCTTGAAAGTTCACTCAAGAGGATAATGAGCGAGCTTTGCTGTATTCAATTTTTATATTTTCGTCAGATTATTAAAAAAAATAATTCATCAATACCCTGCGACATTTTTGTAGGCTTTTGGCAGATTATAGTTCGTGCATACCTTCCTTACTTACCTCTCACCCCTATGTTCATAAAAATAATTCCCAATGTTTGAAGATGTGTTTCATTTGAGTACGGAGGCGTGGTTCACCTTGGTGAGAGGCGAGTAGTCTGACTACTACACTACCGCGGCCCCCATTTTAAGAGTAGACAAAGCCGACCTCCTGCGGTGCANAAAATAATTCCCAATGTTTGAAGTTGTGTTTCATTTGAGTACGGAAGCGTGGTTCACCTTGGTGGGAGGTGAGTGGTCTGACTACTACACTACCGTGGCCCCATTTTAAGAGTAGACAAAGCCGACCTCCTGCGATGCAGTCGGTTGGTGCGCTGCCATGCCAATATNCCCCATTTTAAGAGTAGACAAAGCCGACCTCCTGCGATGCAGTCGGTTGGTGCGCTGCCATGCCAATATGTGGTGCACGAGGTTCTGGGTTCGAATTCTATGTAGGGCATGGGTGTTAGTTTAAGTTATGTCATAAGTTAGTTTGCAAGCCTTCCCCTAATAAGCCTTGAGGTATAACACCGGAGGACGTTTAATAAGCCCTTTCCAATTTCAATTTATTGCGTTAAAGGCTGTTTGTGCTGCCTTTTGAGTTTTGGCGGTATAAGAATGTGTGGAGCGAATATCATTGCTGCGACAGGAAGGAAAAGTTTCTGAATACAGCAATTAATAACGTTTTGTTCAGCCACGTCAAGCGTTCGCTCCCGAAATCGGAAGTTACAGGAAATACGAAGATGGTTCCGTATNCCCCATTTTAAGAGTAGACAAAGCCGACCTCCTGCGATGCAGTCGGTTGGTGCGCTGCCATGCCAATATGTGGTGCGGGAGATTCTGGGTTCGAATTCAATGTAGGGCATGGGTGTTAGTTTAAGTTATGTCATGAGTTAGTTTGCAAGCCTTCCCTTGATAAGCCTTCGGGCATAACACCGGAGGACGTTTAATAAGCCCTTTCCAATTTCAATTTATTGCGTTAAAGGCTGTTTGTGCTGCCTTTTGAGTTTTGGCGGTATAAGAATGTGTGGAGCGAATATCATTGCTGCGACAGGAAGGAAAAGTTTCTGAATACATCAATTAAGAACGTTTTGTTCAGCCACGTCAAGCGTTCGCTCCCGAAATCGGAAGTTACAGGAAATACGAAGATGGTTCCGTATTTTGTATGTATATAACCCTGTTCCGAAGTTTAGAATTTCTGACGGCTTTTGTGCAGATTCACAGCATGTATGCGTAAAAATTTCCGTTATTATAAATGCATTTTTTGTAAAGGTATGGTCATATATAAGAAGGGCTTCACCATATTTTCCCGTAACTGAACCCGTGATTAACCCAGCGTGTTTCTTTCCTGCACTGCACAGATTCATCTTCCGACCCCTTGTCTTAAGCCACCTGTTCGTACGGGGGTAAGCGTATTTGGACTCGGTATCGAGAAATATGAAATACAGTGTGACGTGACTTAAACAGTACAATGCAAACTTTCTAGGCTAAAATTGTTTGACATTGTACCAAAGTAATCTCGTAAAAATATAGTTTGAAATAGTCAATTTTTAACCGCAGGCACTTAATATGTCCTCTTTATGACTTCATAGGAAAGAAAACTTTGCTTCACTCTAACCCAGGATACAACTTTCAACACATCTCACTTATGACAGTCATCTTTCCGAACCGCGTCAACATAGCAAGAAACTNCATTGTACCAAAGTAATCTCGTAAAAATATAGTTTGAAATAGTCAATTTTTAACAGCAGGCACTTAATATGTCCTCTTTATGACTTCATAGGAAAGAAAACTTTGCTTCACTCTTACCCAGGATACAACTTTCAACACATCTCACTTATGACAGTCATCTTTCCGAACCGCGTCAACATAGCNTTCACTCTTACCCAGGATACAACTTTCAACACATCTCACTTATGACAGTCATCTTTCCGAACCGCGTCAACATAGCCAGAAACTATTAAGAGTTAGACGACATGGAATCGTGTAGATATAAACACTTTTAAATACAGGCACATGAAGGGTTGGCGTTTAATACCTCGTGCTTGCACGCTGCAAAATTCACTCTAGTTCAAAGCGCTGTGTCTAAATGCGATCGGACAGTTAATACGGATGGCCCTGTCGCCTCTACTGTTTCCTTGCTTCTGGGCCTCACAAAAGGTAAATAATTCCATGTATGTGGGTGACAGAGTGGAGTGGAGAGGTTTGGGCGGATCTTGACATCGGGGTCNCAAAAGGTAAATAATTCCATGTATGTGGGTGACAGAGTGGAGTGGAGAGGTTTGGGCGGATCTTGACATCGGGGTCTTGAGAGCCGATGAGGGTGAAGCGAGGTGAGAATGGAGCAGCGCCGGAATAAAATGGCGGGGGATGGGAGATTAAACCCTCCAACCAGCGGCATTGTCCGGCACGATTCCCAAGTGCGAAAATACGGGAGCGACCCTGACGGGAATCGAAACTGGTTCGCCTCGGNGGCATTGTCCGGCACGATTCCCAAGTGCGAAAATACGGGAGCGACCCTGACGGGAATCGAAACTGGTTCGCCTCGGCGTGAGCAAGTGAGCGCTCTAGCCCCTGCGCCACAGTTGCCCGTAATGAGGGATAGAGTTCGGGGAGATGCACGTGGAGAAGTGTCTGGGGAAGGAGGGGTGGGGGCGGACGTAATTTATTGTCTCTGTCTCGACTCTTATCGCGGCCATAAAGGCATCGGCGCAGCTCAGGTGTCCACCGACAGATAACCCGCGATGATGACCCACGTCGGGTCGGCGAGGCAGTCCCGCNGAGCGCTCTAGCCCCTGCGCCACAGTTGCCCGTAATGAGGGATAGAGTTCGGGGAGATGCACGTGGAGAAGTGTCTGGGGAAGGAGGGGTGGGGGCGGACGTAATTTATTGTCTCTGTCTCGACTCTTATCGCGGCCATAAAGGCATCGGCGCAGCTCAGGTGTCCACCGACAGATAACCCGCGATGATGACCCACGTCGGGTCGGCGAGGCAGTCCCGCGCGACGACGCCCGGAGAGCGAGGATACGGTCTTCCTCTCCCCATGGCACCGTGGCGCCCGCTGCCACATTGCGCGCTGCTTCTCGTGTGCGCCGACGACAGCGCCTTCTCCAGTCGTGCACGTGCCACTGGAACTTTCCAGGAAGTGGCCGCCAGGTGGCACTGCTTCTCCAGCTCCTTCCAGAATATTCCCCATCGCATACGTGGCTCCGGGGAGGATGACGCTCACCAGACGCCCACGAGCATCGAGTACCTGGAACCGCCAAGGTTGGAGGAAGACGAGACGGTGGCCTCCAAGGAGCACGTGGAAGCCAGCGCGTGGCCCAACTCCAACGGCGAGCCTGGGACCTGGTGGGAGCACAGCGGCCAGCCCTGGCCCACAGTGAGGCTGCCGCTTCTGGACGACCTGGAGCGAGTGTGTGTGCTGGTGCCGCTAGGGGCGCTGCTCCGGGCGGAGGGTGGGGAACGAGTCCCCGCCCGGCGACTCCGAGCAAGGCTGCTACCGGAACTGCCTTGGACCTCTACTTCCAACCTCGGAGGCTTCTCCACTACCCTTGAAGGTAGCGTTACGGTGGCAGGCTTTGCCTGGCGAGTAGAGTGACTGAATTACTTATCGATGACTCTCGGGAGATGAGACCTGGTGTAATTGTACCACAGACCGCATGGTAAACGATAGATAAACTTGACTGACGACGTGAACGGAGTTGCAACGCGGCTATAATCAACATCTCGGCGAGCTTTGCAGCTGGCGGTTTTTCGATGTTACTTAAAAGGGAGAATTTTGAAGTGCGAAAGTAAAAATTNTTTGCAGCTGGCGGTTTTTCGATGTTACTTAAAAGGGAGAATTTTGAAGTGCGAAAGTTAAAATGATTGATGAATCAAAAATTTAATTTAATTGTCATTTTTTTAGGATAGTGTTTTTTCGTGTAACCCGTAAATTATTTTTACCGGTATTGCATTTTCGCAAACATATGCTGATCGTTTGAAAAATACTACGTGGCATGAATTTCAAATATACAGCACATTTATATTTAAAATTGTTTCTATTATTTGTTTTATTTTTTTAAAGATTCTTAACAGGCTTAATGACACCTTCCTGAAATTTCAACCACATAGAGTTTTAAAACTGATTTTTTAAAATACAATCTAAAAATTTTCTTCTACTAACAGCGTGACTAATAAATAAATAAATAAATAAATAAATATATATATATATATATATAGAGAGAGAGAGAGAGAAGGAGAGAAACTTTAAATGTAAATGTACTTTTTATTTGAAATNAGGCTTAATGACACCTTCCTGAAATTTCAACCACATAGAGTTTCAAAACTGATTTTTTAAAATACAATCTAAAAATGTTCTTCTACTAACAGCGTGACTAATAAATAAATAAATAAATAAATAAATATATATATATATATANTAACCCGTAAATTATTTTTACCGGTATTGCATTTTCGCAAACATATGCTGATCGTTTGAAAAATACTACATGGCATAAATTTCAAACATAAAGCACATTTATATTTAAAATTGTTTCTATTATTTGTTATATTTTTTTTAAAGATTCTTAAAAGTCTTAATGATACCTTCCTGAAATTTCAACCACATAGAGTTTTAAAACTAATTTTTTAAAATACAATCTAAAAATTTTCTTCTACTAACAGCGTGACTAATAAATAAATATATATATATAGAGAGAGAGAGAGAGAGAAAGAAAGAGAAGGAGAGAAACTTTAAATGTAAATGTACTTTTTATTTGAAATTTATACCACGTAGTGTATGTATTTATATATAATATACATACGTATATAAACCTTATAGCGAATTTCTGTTCAACTTATTTAGGAAAAGTACCTATAACTTGTTAGAACAAAATAATGATCCTTTTCTTGGGTCTGTTTTACTGTGTTTCTTCTTCATGAATGCCTTATCATTAAATTTAATATCAATTAGTCCTTAATGAAATTATAGGATACTTTTGCATGATATGAGATATACCTGCAGCGCTTGACGTTGCATCTTCTCTTTCACGCCAGAAAAGAAATAAACTGCTAGGTGTCAGTCTTCATATATGAGGTTTTATGGCGTTGTTAATACTCTAGGCATATCATCGACCGTTTTGCGTCAGGTAACCGTTTTCTTTGATTAAATTTGGAGTTATAATCAGTTTTGTGAGCTACTTTTATTACGCGATTCTCATTTTTTCTATCGAATAAAATCTGCGAGTGAAAATATAAACCAAATAATTGTATGTAACTGATTATTGATTGATAAAATTTGTAGTATAGAAGACTTTATCAATGGCCCTTACGCAAGTGAAGTGGCCAAAAACTTTTGTAGTGAGAGAAAATATTGTTTCCTGTCGTGAAATCGACGNATCGAATAAAATCTGCGAGTGAAAATATAAACCAAATAATTATATGTAACTGATTATTGATTGATCAAATTTGTAGAATAGAAGACTTTATCAGTGGCCCTTACGCAAGTGAAGTGGCCAAAAACTTTTGTAGTGAGAGAAAATATTGTTTCCTGTCGTGAAATCGACGATAACTTCATAAAACCACCAAATTATTCTAAACATAAATTTCATAATTTTTTTAAGCAAAAATGTGATAGCTTTATTTAAAAATCTTAATTAGTACAAATTTCAAAAAGATACCTTAACACAAAATTTGGTTTTACCTGAAGTGTTTACTGAAGTCGAAGGAGTGGCGTGCTGCAATTTCTTTGTATAAGTTTTTCGCAGTTTCTTCGCAATTTTTGAATAAAACCTTTCAAAAATCACCCCTCGCATTACGCGTTTGTTTGTTCTTAAATAGTCCATGTATCACAAGCGTTTTATACTTCTGTTAGAATAAGTTTCATGTTTTGGATTAAATTTAACTTTTACTTATATTTTTTATGTAAATCATAATCTTTCATTTATGATTAATACGAAGAACAACAGTCAGCAGAAATGTGTGTTGCTAATGCCTATTAATAAATAGTTCTTATACAGAATATTGTTAGAATGAGTGCGCTCGAATGCGGTGCGTAGTAATTGTTGTGTTTTTTCTAGAATTAGTTCAGCTTTGTTTGCACGAGGCAGAGGAATAATTTGAAAGTATGACTTAAGCAGGTATTTAGAAAAGTTGGAGGTAACCGTGAATGGACTATAATCCGACATTTGGTTCACTTGCGGTATGGGTTTTAACTTCTATCTATTTTGACGTTATATTTTATCCCAAAAGTTAAATTTGAAGTACATGCGAATCGCGCAACAAATTTCCAAGGAAATTCTCCATAACATTATAATAACAGGAGCAATTATTTTGAACTGTAGCTTCCCATATTAGTTTTTTTACATTTGGTGATTTATATGAAAAAATATATATACATATAATATTCCAATAACACTCTTCGTTCTTTTTTTAAAGTAATTATCCTCAATTACCATACTTTTTTCGAACTTTTTTTTAACATCGCAACATATTTATTTTGGGGAGGAATATTGTATACGTACACGAAATATTTGCCTAGGATCTACCAGAAAACTTTACCTTAAAGATTATACGTCCAATTGAACTGTTTCTGTAAATGCCAGTTACGCATACACAGTTGCATCCAGTGACGAAAAGTCACGAAATGCGTATGGAATTTTTATCGTGGAAGAATTCTTAGGCTCTTTGATTGTCAGAATATTCAATATTATGTGTTTATCTTTAATAATATTCAACATGTAAAAAGTGTATGCAATTTTTTTTGTTTAGAAAATTCTATATTCTCGGTTCCATAGAATTTTTTGTGTAAGTACCTGTCAAAATCTTGATAGTACTTTTATTTGTACTACGTAAAAAAACCAAATCACACAAAACGTTTAACTGGAAAGCGGGAAGGTGTTGTCTTAACTCAGTTTAAGACGTGCTTAGTTAAAGCTGTTTTACAAAAATTAAAGGGCACGCATATGTGAGGTCTTTTTTTAGGAAAAACAAAGAAAATGATGGTTTGCAGCTTTATCTATTTATTTTACTCCCTAGAACGGACAAATAAGAACTGCTAACATATTATTACGCAACAATAAACATAATATACAATTTAAATATCAGAACCTTTTCACATTTTTTCAACTACCAATTAACACTCATTAAATGCTAGGAGAAAAATTGTGTAACAAACGTAAAAGGTAACGTCGCTATGGTAAAAAACTACCATTGGCTAACTTAAAATAAAATACATTTTGAAAACAAACATTATTAGCATATTCGACTCAGTTATGTCGCACCCCCCACAGAGCTACAGAAGAACGCTCTTTTTTTTTGCTTGAGTGCTGGTGCTCTCGTGATGTACTATATAGTGAATTATGGTCACTATTAGTACAGATTTATTGTGTGGAGTTAATAAAAAATTATGTATGTTTGAGGTGGTAAATATTATTTAAAACTTTCAGTTACAATGTTATCAAGCTCGGAATGTGGCTGTCCTCAGAATGAAATGAGGAAAGGAAGTAATAAAAGTGAACACTTGAAAGAAAAAATAAAGTATGTCAGAAGGAAAGGAATGGAGTTTGTTAATTTGAAAATAAATTTGGCANTGAACACTTGAAAGAAAAAATAAAGTATGTCAGAAGGAAAGGAATGGAGTTTGTTAATTTGAAAATAAATTTGGCAGCTGCAAAGAAAATAGGTTCATATTGCGGATATATTGCCATGTGCACAAAGAAGTTAAATCAGGATGAAAAAGGTAACGTCATTTTATCATTGTATAGTTTAGACCAAAAAATGAGATGGATACCNAGAAGTTAAATCAGGATGAAAAATGTAACGTCATTTTATCATTGTATAGTTTAGACCAAAAAATGAGATGGATACCTATTTAATGGGACTAATTGAAAAGAGAGGTGTTATGAGGTGTCGAGCAATAATTCCTGGTGATACAAGAAGGNTACCTATTTAATGGGACTAATTGAAAAGAGAGGTGTTATGAGGTGTCGAGCAATAATTCCTGGTGATACAAGAAGGCAGAACTCACATAAGGGGCAGCGGTGGCGTAGTGTCCAGGTCGCTCGCCTCCCACCATGGCGATCCGGGTTCGATCCCCGGCGGATTCACTCCAGGATTTTCGCATGTGGGAATCGCGCTGGACGATGCCGGTGGGTTTTCTCGGGGTACTACCGTTTCCNGGATTTTCGCATGTGGGAATCGCGCTGGACGATGCCGGTGGGTTTTCTCGGGGTACTACCGTTTCCCCCGCCCTTTCATTCCATCGCCGCTCCATTCTAGGGTTTTATTTCTGTCATGCCTGGGGATGACGGTCACCTACGGGTCCCAGGTGGAAAAACTGTCAATTGGAGGTTGTTGCCTTACCCTGGGTGCACTCCCCACACGACATTATTATTATGAACACATAAAATGCCTTGAAGTAAAACCATTACATTATACTTCAAGAGAGGTTATGTACCTCAATGCTTCTTTGCCATTTATGAAGATGCATNAAAACCATTACATTATACTTCAAGAGAGGTTATGTACCTCAATGCTTCTTTGCCATTTATGAAGATGCATGAACTCTTTCTGCATGCACATCCAAACTTAATAAATTTGGTTAAGTAAGCATATTACCTTACACATTCTCATGAGCATCATGACTATCAATTTGGCAGACCACAAGTTGATGTCTGTGGGACGTGTGAAGAACTCAATGTCAAAATATGTCTCAGACACTCAATAATACTGCAAGGCGGGTAGCTGCGACTGAAATGCTAGTCCACAAAAGAAGAGCTGCAACGTTCTATATGAAGCAAAGCTATGTTACTGAAATGTGAAAAGAAAGAGAAGGTGTTTGCGGGTATAGTCTTCGACAATACGCGCAATCTTCTCATACCTTATTTCCCAGTGCATGAAATGTTTAGTTTACACACGTTATTGCGCTTTTTTTTAAATATATAGCTTAGGTACAAAAACTGCTGAATTTTATACATATCATGAAGGCATTGCTAAGCGAGGACCATATTAAGTGTGAAGTTTTCTTCTTGACTATATAAGTAATCACAATGGACGTAGTCAATCTCTTGAGGCAAAAGAAGTTTCTCTTGTGCGGGGCAAAACCGAAATCAAACTGCCACAAGGTTCTTAATCTCTCTTACTATGGCAGGTTGCTTTCGAGTGATACAAGTTATGATAGACCACTCTCCAGTGTCGATCTTGCCATGCGACAGGATCTTTGCTACTGTGAAAAGGGCGGTTCGTAAGTATTGCAGAGATTCTACACCTCAACATTACAATGATTTGATAGTAAATTCGAGACAGAAAGTCGGAAGGTGTCTGCTCCATGATGTACACAGGGATCTTGGAATGGACTTCAAAAATTGGTAGCCAAAATATTTTAAAAAATCTGCAAAAAGTATTACACCCCAAGGTGTTGTTTGCTCTAAGTCAGTACACACACTTAACAACAGAGAAGAGAATAAAGGCTACATTGAAGCACACTAGTTCACGGATGGGCTTATTACATATATTTTTAAGATGGACAAACCAAATACAGGTGAACTGATATTGAAAACTTCCTCAGAAAAAGTGTACCTTGATTGAAAAGTTCCGATAAATCACAAGAAGATAACATCAGAAGACTTACCAACAGGTGCCAGATAAGTATAAATACATATACCTGAATTTTTACATGGCCAACAACATCAGATGATAACGAGTGACTGCAGACTTTTCATAGACTAGTTTCGTTGTTATTAAATAGTGATGGCCACATGTTGACAAAATTAATATATGTAGGCTTGTACATACTCTTTGTCTTTCAAGCACATNTTGAAGCACACTAGTTCACGGATGGGCTTATTACATATATTTTTAAGATGGACAAACCAAATACAGGTGAACTGATATTGAAAACTTCCTCAGAAAAAGTGTACCTTGATTGAAAAGTTCCGATAAATCACAAGAAGATAACATCAGAAGACTTACCAACAGGTGCCAGATAAGTATAAATACATATACCTGAATTTTTACATGGCCAACAANGATAACATCAGAAGACTTACCAACAGGTGCCAGATAAGTATAAATACATATACCTGAATTTTTACATGGCCAACAACATCAGATGATAACGAGTGACTGCAGACTTTTCATAGACTAGTTTCGTTGTTATTAAATAGTGATGGCCACATGTTGACAAAATTAATATATGTAGGCTTGTACATACTCTTTGTCTTTCAAGCACATTTTGCATGATACTTTTCATTTTAGTGAAAGTTTGCTGCCTTTTCATAATATTTTATACAAATATTTCCTTACTTAATTTCTTTGAAATGTTTTGTTNTTAGTGAAAGTTTGCTGCCTTTTCATAATATTTTATACAAATATTTCCTTACTTAATTTCTTTGAAATGTTTTGTTTTTCGATTGTTAAGTTGTAAACTGTGAGGCTGCAGTATTCTAACTTGTATATACAGTACATTAACACTAAGGTTCTAACGACGTATTTCTTCCAAACGCCAGAAGTTGTTTGTGTTCTTATTACATCGGATTTAATATTTGTTGTACAATGTGTTCGTAGTAATATGGGTTATACCAGAGGTAATGTGACTTTAGTGTATTACCGATTTCTTTAGATTCTCCTATTTTTAATGGTAGAGGGGTGAAACCTACGCAGCAAAACAGTTTTACTTTACAATATACCCTAAGAAATTTCAATTTGTGAGAAAAAGGAAATAATTCTGTAGTATTGATATCAAATTTATATACACTAAATAACGCAAAAATGAAAAATATTTTNATTCTGTAGTATTGATATCAAATTTATATACACTAAATAACGCAAAAATGAAAAATATTTTAATGGAGTAATTTAATTTATTTCATTACCTATAAACACCCAATATACCACTTTTACGTAAATCTTATAAGAAAGGTACGAAATACAAAAAAAGGGATTTTTCTCAAAACATCCTATAACGTAATCTCGTCTTTTTCCACTCGGCGATTCATTTGTGTTTTAGTAAACGATTNGTTTTTCTCAAAACATCCTATAACGTAATCTCGTCTTTTTCCACTCGGCGATTCATTTGTGTTTTAGTAAACGATTAGTTTTCATCAATTTGAAATGCCTTATTTAATAGAAAAGCTGTGCGATGCTACCTACCCCAGCAAATGTACTGAANCATCGGACTTAATATTTGTTGTACAATGTGTTCGTAGTAATATGCCAATATGGTCTCCATTACACTGAAATCACATTATGGGTTTTCTTTAGATTCTCCTATTTTTAATGGTAGAGGGGTGAAACCTACGCAGCAAAACAGTTTTACTTTACAATATACCCTAATAAATTTCAATTTGTAAGAAAAAGGAAATAATTCTGTAGTATTGATATCAAATAATATATGTGATTTATTGCGTTTTTACTTTTTATAAAAAATGGAGTAATTTAACTTATTTCATTACCTATAAACACCCAATATACCACTTTTACGTAAATCTTATANAATATTTTAATGGAGTAATTTAACTTATTTCATTACCTATAAACACCCAATATACCACTTTTACGTAAATCTTATAAGAAAGGTACGAAATACAAAAAAAGGGGTTTTTCTCAAAACATCCTATAACGTAATCTCGTATTTTTCCACTCGGCGATTAATTTGTGTTTTAGTAAACGATTAGTTTTCATCAATTTTAAATGCCTTATTTAATAGAAAAGCTGTGCGATGCTACCTACCCCAGCAAATGTACTGAAAGAGAGGACTCCAAACNGAAATGCCTTATTTAATAGAAAAGCTGTGCGATGCTACCTACCCCAGCAAATGTACTGAAAGAGAGGACTCCAAACATGCCGGCCGTGATGTAGACAGGTTTCTGTGACGCGTAATAATAGTAGTCGTTCCTGGAGTTGAAGGCCTGCGAGTACAGCATCCAGTCGGTGGCGTAGGCAATATCATTCACTTGCGCACTCTAAACAAAGATAATTATATTATGCGAATAAAGGTCAGTAAATGAAATTCGTACACAAGCATGCAATNTTGCGCACTCTAAACAAAGATAATTATATTATGCGAATAAAGGTCAGTAAATGAAATTCGTACACAAGCATGCAATTATTTATAAAAATTAAGAATAGAATGCTTAATTACGTACGTAAAAATAATAGACAATGGTAAGACGACATATCATATATACCAGAACCATTAAGGAACTAAAGTAGTAGGAAATAGTATGTCCAGGAACACGGATTGATGGAGTAGAAGATAGGTGCCATCTGCTATCTTATTGGTATCCCAGCCAGAACTCGCGCTAGGCGGGCATGTAGTATGTTTATCCCCCCTCCGCCCTAGACAATCCATACCCTAGAAATCGAGGAAAGGTGGGTTATGTAATATTTCCCAATAAAAAATATCGTTATAAAAAATTCAAGTAATTTAATTTCTAATAATTATTTCCCACTTTCTTAGAAAATTAATAGAGAGTGAGTCGCTGCAACGGTAGTAGCAAAAGCGAACGATTTTGTAATAATGTGTTAAGCAGTCTGAAAGTTGCGTGTACGAAGACTCTTTCTGCCATCAGTACACACATGCGTACGTGAACGACTGCAGGTGTTGGCTGCAGCGACGCAGCGAGACTGGGCGTGGATGTTTGTTATCTGGTCTGGGTGAACACTCGAGTTCACATGGGACGTTACGGGAAAAAAGCCACCCTGCCACAGCTATGAGCCATTGTTGAAGTTATGATAACGAAGCTTTTAACTGAGTGTGCTCCATCACATGCATCCTGTGTTTCCGCAGAGATCGTGCCTGGTGGTTATCGCACCCACAAGGACTACGCAAATGCCATAATGAGGCCCAGCATGCTCATCACCAATGCANCGCAGCGAGACTGGGCGTGGATGTTTGTTATCTGGTCTGGGTGAACACTCGAGTTCACATGGGACGTTACGGGAAAAAAGCCACCCTGCCACAGCTATGAGCCATTGTTGAAGTTATGATAACGAAGCTTTTAACTGAGTGTGCTCCATCACATGCATCCTGTGTTTCCGCAGAGATCGTGCCTGGTGGTTATCGCACCCACAAGGACTACGCAAATGCCATAATGAGGCCCAGCATGCTCATCACCAATGCAGTCAGCTCTTAATTTATGCTCTCATAGCAATGCGAGCAACACCATGCGACAAGAGTCGTCAGTAGTTTGGCAACTCTACCCAAGCACAGCACAGCCTGGTGGTCAGATGGCATTAATCATGCCTCTGTAAAAAAAAAATTAGCACATTATCCTTGGGAAAAAGAGCTGCTGATCTAAAGCAGAAATATGCGGACTAGAATAATACCGAAACTGCATTTCCATCTCCCCATACTTTTTCGAACGGTCGATTCAAAAAGTGTGAAACAGCCGTGATTAGACTGTAGTGTATCAGCGGTTTCTTCACACTTTTTTAATCAAACCTTTGAGAAACCACCCCATGTGTGAGGGGTTTCGTTGCTTCCTAAATATGACGTGTATCATTTCTGTTAACTTAAAAGTGGCTTATTTTTGGTTAAGTTGAACTTTTGATTATTACTTATATACATTATAATATTTCATTTACAACTAATATGAATAAATAGAGAGAGAAAATACCAACACACNGATTATTACTTATATACATTATAATATTTCATTTACAACTAATATGAATAAATAGAGAGAGAAAATACCAACACACCGTTGGTAATGCCTGGTAAGAAATAGTGCTTATGCGAAATATTATTACACTGATTGCACACGAATGCGGTGCGTTTTCCCTGGTGTAACTTTATAAGTTTTCTTTGCAAGAGGAGGATGAATATCCTGGAAGAATAACTTTAGTAGGGCATCAGAAAATTGGCAGTAACCATCAATGGTTTATACAATATTAGAAATAGGATCTTTATGTGAGAATGCAGCCTAGTTTTTGTTTCACATTCTTAACAGTATGCAATGTATTAAAATGGTTTCAAAATGCAAAATATTGTAATTACAAAAAAATTTTGCTACACGAATGTTGTATGGAACCACAGAATACCTAGGAATACCGAGGAAAAAATACTTCTTATATTGAGAATTCCAAGCGTACACGCTAATACAATGGTGACACTGGCCAGAAACATGTTGGAACGCTGTTCGCCAGTGCCTGGTAAGTTACTCGCCAGTTGGTAGCCCAGCCAATAGGGAATATTTCGCAAAACGCAGTAGCCATTCGAGTGAGTGAGTTTTCGAGGTTTTGAGAGCCGATGAGGGTGAAGCCGATCAGCGGCATCGTCTAGTACGATTCCCACTGGCTAAATAAAATCCGGGAGCGACCCCACCGGGGAACGTACCCGGTTCGCCTAGGTGGGAGGCGAGTAGTCTAACCACTACACCACCGTGTCTCCAGCAGCTTTTCGAGACACAAGGCACGTATCAGAGCCTCGCCCAGCCAGTTCAGCGGATGGGTAGACCCACTTCAAAGGAAATTGCTACGCCATTTCATTTCTGTATATTTACTTATTCTGTGATGGAAACAAATAAATATATTATAAAAGCAGGGAAATGTGGGTGTGTGTTTTATATGTAAAATCATATTTGTTATTTTTAAAATATTAATCCACACACAAAATAATTTTATTCTGTAAGGTCTTCATAGATTTACGCTTCACGACATTCATATTCAAGCGGACGAACTTCAAGACATCATTTATGTGGTATTTCTGCATCTGTACTTGAATATTAATGCCAATTTGACTGTGTATACTTAATCGTTCATTAAATGCAGAAACGTAATTAGTTGTACAATTCTGACCTATGCAAAGTGTATAAACGTGTCGAGAAATAAATCATAAATCACTTAAATCGTTCTCCCGCCTGGACGAACCGGGTTCGATCAAAGGCATGGCCGCTCCCGGATATCCGTATGTGAGAATCGTGCCGGACGATTCCACCGACAGCGGGTTTTCTCGGGGATCTCCCGTTTCATCCCCACCCTTGCNTATGTGAGAATCGTGCCGGACGATTCCACCGACAGCGGGTTTTCTCGGGGATCTCCCGTTTCATCCCCACCCTTGCATTCCGGCGCTGCTCCATACTCGCCTCTCTTCACCCACATCGGCTCTCAGGACCTTGTTATACAGAGCCACCCGAATCTCTTTCTCTACTTAAGGCGTTGTTTTCGGTGGTTTTTCCTTTCATTACAGCAGAGTTTTTTTCGCTGAATGCCGAATCACAGGAATAAGCCTCATATTGCGAATCGAGTAGTTATTGGAACGTTATGGAATACTTAGAGGACACAAGTTTACCTAATATTTTTTAAATATATGTTTTAATATTTAACAGGGTTTAATATTTTCCCAGCCATTTATTACAACGAGAATGCTTACCGATGGTTGCGAGAAATCACGCTCATAAACTGCAACGTCCGCCACGTTTCCCACATGCGAAAATCCGCCGGGAACCGAACCCGTAGAGTCAAGGTGGGTAACAGCTGCGCTAGCCACGCGGACAGAACTTTCAAGGTCACACGACGAGGCTCGGACGACGGATTTCTGGCATTGCTCGAGTGAATTAGCACGTGGATGAGCGAAAGTCGTGTCCAAGTANACGAGGCTCGGACGACGGATTTCTGGCATTGCTCGAGTGAATTAGCACGTGGATGAGCGAAAGTCGTGTCCAAGTAGCACGAAAAAGTAATAAAGAGAGGGAGAATGGGGACTGGACCGCGATGCTGAAGACAGAAGAGGGATGCTGGGCCAAAGCGAACCAGGTCAGCTGGCAAAGTCCCCAGTCGCCGACAGTGTGGAAGGGGTGAGGGGGGAGGGAAGAACTTACACACTGGGAGAATGTGGCAATGTCAGAACTGGATGTGAACCCTACTACAACTCCCTGCTTAGAGGCCGCAGGTAGTCGATGGCTGTCGATTCCGCCAGCTTACGGAAAGTTGCTGGTAAACAAAATTTCCAGAACTCTACGTAAAATTAGACACTCTGATTTTCCAATAGTGCCCGCAGTTGCGCAGTGGCAAGAGCACTCATCCCTCACCAAGATGAACCGGGCTCGACTCCTGGCGGAGCCGCTCCCGGATTTTCGCACGTGGGAATCGTGGCGGACGATGCCGCTGGTCGGCGGGTTTTCTCAGCGATCTCCCGTTTCATCCCCGCCCTTGCTTTCCGGCGCTGCTCCATATCCGTATCGTTACACCCTCGTGGAATTTCAAGACCTCACTGTTAAGAATAAGAT
>NQII01003396.1:249124-268415 GCA_002778355.1 Clitarchus hookeri | reverse complement strand
CGAAGGCCGCCGCTGGAGCGAGTGCATGTTGGCGCTGTCACTTCGCGATAAGCACGTGACCGCACACTCCACGGCGCGCAGTGCTAACTCGGTCACGGCTGCTCGTGCTCCTACAGCCGACAACAAATTACCTCTTCATGTACTGGCTTCGCTCGCTGCTCGCATCGCAGCTGGTAAGCCTTATCACCGGCGACACCTGATGTTCACGGAAACAGCTACACGCAGGAAAGATTTCAGTATCCTACTTCCACAGTTCACCCCTGGTGATTGGCTGCTCGTGTCGTCAGAAGACAGTGCGGTGTATGACTGCTCCAATCAGAATCAGGCTACCCCAGCACCGAACACACGTAGCAGTCAAAACCCATCCAATCGTGCAAATGGATCTGAGTAAAAGTGTTTTTGGGTTACAACTAGGCAGTGGGTCTTCTCGCAAATTTGGGTGCTCCTCCCTATTACGTTAAGTTGGCAAATGTATATGACGAGCATACACTCATGAGCAGTTTGATTAGATACACCTGCTGTGCTGGCGAAATTTCGCTCTGGTCGCCTTGTCGAATGGAATAGCGTTGAGTCACGCAAGACTGGGGCGTCGTCAGACCTTACGTTGACCATCTGACCGTTACGGTCGGGCACATAACGGGGAAGAAACTAGATCTCTACGCATTTGCTCGTGGCCACGTAGTTTGAATCATTATTTTTGATGGGATGAAAAATTTTTATACGGTACGCTCCATTGCCAGTTATACACCTTCACAGCTTACTAATATATGTTCGTACTCCAACACGTAATTATAAGGGAAAATTCGCTGTAAGCTGCTCCGAGCCAATGAGAAACACGGTGTAATTTGTTTACTATTGTTTTCATACATGTTACTTTTAATTCCTTAATATATGCAAATAACGTTGTTGACCAATAATACGAAAATTTCCCATAGTACCAAGTAATTTCCTATAAATCCATATTTCATCACCTAACTCAAACTTGATGTTCTTTCGAGAGTACAAAAAAAAAAGACAAATAAAAACTGATAACTGAAGATTGATTATAAACAGTTTCGTGTAAAGGTCTTCCAAAATATAACGTCACGGAGATCAAATGCAGACAAATCAGTGAAAGAAGGATTCGGAGCATTGTGCTGCTTACGAATCTGATAGTAGACCATTTATTGAATCGCAATACAGCGCAGACAGTACTGGCAGGTAGCCTCGTGGAGGCGTCGCGAGGAGAGGCTTGGCGATGTTAGGCGAGGCGAGGAAGTATCCGNTGATATATGTTCGTACTCCAACACGTAATTATAAGGGAAAATTCGCTGTAAGCTGCTCCGAGCCAATGAGAAACACGGTGTAATTTGTTTACTATTGTTTTCATACATGTTACTTTTAATTCCTTAATATACGCAAATAACGTTGTTGACCAATAATACGAAAATTTCCCATAGTACCAAGTAATTTCCTATAAATCCATATTTCATCACCTAACTCAAACTTGATCTTCTTTCGAGAGTACAAAAAGAAAAGACAAATAAAAACTGATAACTGAAGATTGATTATAAACAGTTTCGTGTAAAGGTCTTCCAAAATATAACGTCACGGAGATCAAATGCAGACAAATCAGTGAAAGAAGGATTCGGAGCATTGTGCTGCTTACGAATCTGATAGTAGACCATTTATTGAATCGCAATACAGCGCAGACAGTACTGGCAGGTAGCCTCGTGGAGGCGTCGCGAGGAGAGGCTTGGCGATGTTAGGCGAGGCGAGGAAGTATCCGATCGCATTCTCGCCTTTGCTCGCTTACTCTCAGGACGCAATGGACGTGGATACTTGCCTCGCTACTCGCGTCCTTTGACTCGCGCCAAAGAACCGCCGACACCACGCGGAGTGCAGTCGTGGCGAGGCGTGGTTGACGAGGGGACGGGAGTGCATCAACTTCATTCTCTTGCTCGCCTCCACGAGAGTGAAGAGCTACCGTTAGAGGCAGGTTTGAAGCACAGAGTAGGTAAGTCTACAGAGGCGAAACAGCTGCTTGTATCGCCAACTCCGACCGCACACGTCAGCAAACTCACGTCGCTAAGGCCAGCGACATGTCGGAATGCCATTCTCGTATTCAACGCCTGGAAACCCACTCGCCAGCAGGCAGCCCAGCCAGTAGGGAGTATCTCGCAGCACACAGAAGCCAATCAGACACAAGTCTCGTTTCCAGAGCCTCGCGCAGCAAATCTTAGAATAGACACTCCCACATCAAAGGAACAGCCGTGCCATTTAACTTCTGTGTACTTGGCTATTCCGTGCCCGAGGCGTCCTCGCAAGAGGCTTGCGCGTAGCAGCTGCAGTCCTTTCACGGCTATTACCCACTTTTCTGAAGCCCTGCTAAAGTTCTACTTTTGGAATATTCTTACGCCTCCTGCAAACAAAGCTTAACCGAGTCTAGAAAATTTCACGAAAGTGACAACACGCCGCATTCGTGCGCACTCAGTTAAATAATATTTCTCATGACGCCAGCTTACTTTGCAACAGTTCACCACACGCCACTGATTTAATTATTACAAGTTATAAATAAAATACAAGTAAAAGTTCGATTTAACCGAAAATTAGATACATTTGTGGTAACAGAAGTATTAAACGCTTGTGATACAGGAGATATTTAGGACAGAATCAAACACGTCATACACGGGGGAATTTTTAAAAAATATTTTAATTCAAAAAGTGTGCAGAATCGCGAATGAACTATGCACGTGTTGGAAAGGAAATGAAGCAGAAACTCTAGTTCCCAACTGGCCTCAGGGGCTGAGTAGTAAACGTAAAATGGACAGAGTGATAGAAAATTATAACANAGCACGTGTCTTGGTTGGAAGGCAGATGTGCTAGAGTTATCCAACCAGGGCGCCCTTGCCATTATAATCCATTCACGGTTACTTCACACTTGTCTGAAGCCCTGCTACAGTTCTATTTCCTAGATATTCCTACGCCTCATACAAATAAAGCTTATTAAACTCTAGAAAATGACACCAAAAGTAAGTGCACCGAATNACTCTAGAAAATGACACCAAAAGTAAGTGCACCGAATTTCTTGCGCACTCAGCTGTAATTATATTTTGGATTAGAACCGTTTATTACTAGGCGCTACCAACACACACGTTGTGTCTCTGTTTTTATTCGTATTTATTATAAATGACATATTACAATTTATGAATAAAATACAGATAAAACTTCAAATTAACGAAAAATATGATACTTTCATGTCAACAGATGTATAAAACGTTTGTGATGCATGGCGTATTTAGGAAATAACTAAACACGTCATACAGGGGGGAATTTTTCAAAGGTTTGATTCAAAACGTGTGAAGAAACCGCGACTAGACTGCACACGCGGAGCAGTAAGGTCGCAGAATAGGCAAGCATACAGAAGTGAAAGGCGCGGCGGTTCCTTTGATGTGGACGTGCTGATTGGCTACCACGCGCTCCGAAATGTTCTTCGTTGGCTGGGCTTCCGGCTGGCGAATACGTTACTCGCTGCTGATTGGCGAACGGCGTTCCTACAGGTTGCCGGCGAGCGACGCCATTTTGGTGGCGTGTTCTGATGAAGCTCGTGTTATGAGCGGCTGCTTCGCCTCTGTGTTGTTACCTGCTCTGTGGCAATGCTCCACATTGGTTTGTGTGTGTGGAGTATTGATAAGTTTCATTGTTCCTTTATTCTTCCTTGTACAACTTCAGACAACTACATAAATACATCAGGACAGCGATAATATGAATTACTCTGTAGGGTCGTGAACTATACTTAATTTCCTAGCTTCAAGCTCATTGTGTATCACACACTTGGTACTTGACAAGCCAATAAAAAAAACTAAAAGTTTCGTGATTTCGTGACTTCTTATCGTCATTGGCACCTGTTATCCGCGAAAATATTTCAGGACAAGTTGTGTTCCAACGCACTTTAGTTCAGACGCACTTTCCGTGAGTGGATCATTTGAATTGTTACGCGTCTTATATGTCCGCCGGCAAATAACGGACAGTTAGTATCAGAGAAACTTACTTCTGGTTGCCTCACTCGTGTGACAGACTCTCTTCCCACAGAGATTAGCAGCCAGCAGTCAAATGAGGACTGCGAATGTGCACATACGTTATCGAAGTCTAGCCTCCGCGTAAATCTTTTTGCGAAAAACATTTTGTTTCCTGTAAACAAGTATTGGCCTATCAAAGCAGATCAAAATAACTATCAAACTGTTTCGGTCTTCAGGAATGATCACAGCACCTGGTAACCTGCTCGCCAGCGGACAGCCCAGCCAATAGGGAAACTTTACCAACATGCAGTAGCCAGTCGGACGCAATACCAGTTCCCATGTCATCATATCAATACCACTTTACCAATCAATCAGAGGGTGGGTTTGCCTACATCAATGTAACCACCACGTCATTTCGTCTCTGTGCGCTTATCTACTCTGTGCTAATGTATTGTTGAGTGACACGTTACTGGACGAGCAGTTGGTTTCTGCCTATTTGGCACGGCTCTGGGCGGTAAGATACGCTCGCGAAGTGCCTTGACATGGAGACGTGGTGAGGGGACGTTAAGAACTCGCCTGCAATTAGCAGTCCGCCCCGGGATGTCTCGGCAGGTGTCGACAGAGCATCCGCTAACCATTTACACCTCGTGGGCGAGAAGCTCAGGTCTGCACTTTCCCATTTAATCAACTCGTACAGCAGTCTGGAGGTCACCACACGCGAGTTCGTCCAGCGAGGACAAGGCACTTCCCGACCGCCTGAGAGACTCTTACGCTTGGCGCATTTGACGTGCAATCTGTTCCATCGCTCGGTGTGTGACCTAAAATGTCATGCAATAACACCACATTTTTACTAGAGGAAATTATAAGGACAAATACTGGCTAGCCCCCCCCCCCCTTCACCACCTTTTTTACCCTTTCCCATTTATTATACTTTTTGCCAACATTCACATGCAACGCACACAGAATCAAATACGGATACGAAAAGTGAAAAAAACAATTAATAATAAGTAATAATATGTGACTTTACTTACCAAAGCAATGATTAATTCTGAATGACTGATTTACTCCTTATAAAGCAAACTACATAACTACAAGTATGCAGATAACTTTTTTTAAAATTAGTTATAGTTCAATTTTGAGTTAAACAAAGTACACAATAAAAGAATAAAGATTCACTGTCCACTCATTATATAAGCTTTCCAGTCCTCACTTAATTACAAGTCCCTTTTCCACGATTTTACTGCAGCAATTTTGTCAGTTGAATTGTCACACAAAGTCGTATCCGGCAATGCAGCATTTATAGGAAAAGAAGCCATCCCCGGAAGTCTCTCATCACGTGCTGAATTCCGTAAGTAGTTCTTCACCCTTCTCATATGTGAGAAAATATCTGTACTCGGATAGGTAGCGATTAGGCTCTTAATTCTAATAGCTTTCAGTAAATTCCCAGGTGATTCTTCATCTAGTTTAATTTCTTTGAGGAACTCCTGGAAATTGACACTCTACACTTAATTCACTATCCACATCATCGGCAAATGCTTCAACAGCTTTCCAGGCACATTTATCCAATATCATAAAGTGGTATCGAAGATAATTGACTAAGAAAACCACATTTTAAGTGGAAATATGCATATATTCTAGGTGAAAAGTTCCACAACCAGTTTATCAATGGTAAACAAAAATGTGTTTATCTTGATATATTTCCTGCAGTCAAAAATCGTGTCACCGTCTCTGTTGATCTCATCACACAGCGGTTTTCTTTCTTCTTCGTACTCTTCACATCCAGATAATTTTTTCCCCTTCAAAATCACAGAAGTCAAATCTGTCTCGGAGCCCCTCCACGTAACTTTTCAGTGAAGTTCACATCGGGACTACGTCATTCAAATCATTAGTGATATTTTGAAGACACTTGCTCACTTTATCAAACCGCTCTAGCTAGAATCTTTGTCCAAAATTTGGTTAATATCCCGGTCTCCAACTTAGCAAATTTAGCACACAAACCCTCAGCCGCAGCTCGTGTTTCCGGTTTTTCACAAGGGTTGTTGGCAATTTTTGTGGCAGATGAATGAAAAGGAGTAGATGCTCATTGCATCGCTTTTGACTCTATACAAAATCTGTTTGCAGTACAAACCGCCTTTCGAGTATTGCTCATGAAGCTTAGAATCTACTTTACCGAAGACTTTTTCTCTAGAGACATAGGTTTTCGCTCATGTTCACTGAAACGATTTTCATGTTTCCAATCATTTAATCCTGTACAAAATATACCCAAATTTTTGTTTTTGGTTCGATTTTTTTACAAGGAATGTAAAAAAAATGTACCTTCGCTCTCTGAATATCGCAGCCTATCCCGCTTTATAGTTTAGCGGAAAACATTGTCTTGGTAGCTGATCTTGAAACTGTTCCAGGCACATGCTTAGAGTGTTTGAAATCCACCTCGTTTAGATTTTGTTGAGCGGGAATGTTCCTGATAATAAAGTCTATTTACTCTTCATTTAAGGAATGCCATTTAGCTGGGTCCGAGTCAACTCCAGCAAGGTTACCACATTCTGAAACATATATATATATATATATATACATATATATATATATATATATATATATATATATACACGTCGACTCTGCTGACGGAAACTGAGGAACCAGAGCTCGCAGTCTCAATAATATCAACTACGCTTTCATCTAATGCCTCAGAATCCTCAGCAGAAGGTTGAGGATTAGTTCGTGGTTTAAAGAAATATGTCCAATTTTGGCACCTGGTTGAAAACCACAGAAGAGTCTTTATTCTTCTGTTTGCATATTTTCCGACACTGTGCGCCACTCATTTTGCTATTACTCACCCTCGTAAAATACTGAAAACAACCATGAATTACGCTAGTATTTGCTCCACGCACACGCACCTCTAACAAACGCATGCCACAGGCCGCACGGTTCGCCTGGCAACTACCGTGAAACTGAAATAGCATCGCCAACAGTACGATTGCTGCCGCAGTACATTGCATTTATTTACACTACCCGGCAATCTGCAGCTGGCACCAGCGACAAACATTATATATATATATTTTGTTCTTCCTGCCCGGGCTCTGCGCACAGGAATCAGGTTACAGATGATAATCCCAACCTGACTGTTGTTGGNAAATATGAAACAAAAAGTACATTAGTGACAAACATTATATATATATATATATATATATATATATATATATATATATATACATATATATATTTTTTTTTTTTGTTCTTCCTGCCCGGGCTCTGCACACAGGAATCAGGTTACAGATGATAATCCCAACCTGACTGTTGTTGGCAGACAAGCAGGTGTTGTTTAAAGCAACACGTCATTTGTTTACCACAATGCTTAAATGTGGCCCCACTGAATGTGGCAAGCCTGAAAAAAAGAGTTGGCCACCTCTGCAAAATTTTATGATAATTGAAAAATTCCAAAAAGTAAATATTTAAAAAGTGCATGGCTTCAACAAGCGCCCCTTTAAAACAGGCGCCCCTGGGCAATTGCCCCCTTTGCCCCTTATGTGAAGACCGCCCTGGTGGTAACGCAGGCAAGTTGAGTGTTCAAATTAATTTTTTTTTTAACGCAAGTTATCTTGTTTCTGCGAGTGAGTTAGCTGCCCTAATATTATTTGAGTTTTCCGTAATCAGTAAAGTTGTGATTTTGATATGTTATTATACGCAAAACCAAGGCTTTATTTTTGGAATGACATCACTTTTTTCTTTGTCCGCGAGTTGAACACAGCTTGGCACAATTATAGAATAGTGGAATTTTAGCTGTCCAAATCCGTTAATGAAAATCAGTCCCCACCATATTTGAATTTTTATTTTTCGTAGTCACAAAAGTTATAAAGAAAACTTTTTTCACGGTAGGCAATAAATAACACCATATTATACTTGTACTTGTTATAAAGTTCCTGTGTTATTAATTTTTAGGGGGTAGACAGCCGAGAGGAGATAAGTAATTCTATCTTACGGGATATTATACACTGAAAAGCCAAAAAAACTGGTACACCTGCCTAATATCGTGTAGGGCCCCGCGAGCACGAAAAAGTGCCGCAAGACGACGTGGCATGGACTCGACTAATGTCTGAAGATATGCAGGAGGCATTTCACACCACGAATCCTGCAGGGCAGTACACAAATCCACAGGAGTGCGAGGCGGTGGAGATCTCTTCTGAACAGCACGTTGCAAGGCATCCCAGATATGCTCAATAATGTTCATGTCTGGTGATTTAGGTGGCCAATGGAAGTGTCTAAAGTCAGAAGAGTGTTCCTGGAGCCACTCGGTAGCAACTCTCGACGTGTGGGGTGTCGCATTGTCCTGCTGGAATTGTCCACGTCTGTAGGAATGCACAATGGACATGAATGGGTGCAGGTGATCGGACAGGATGCTTACGTATCTGTCACCTGTCAGAGTCGTATCTAGACGTATCAGGGGTCCCATTTCACGCCAACTGCACACGCCCCATACCATGACAGAGCCTCCACCAGCTTGAACAGTCCCCTGTTGACATGTAGGGTCCATGGATTCATGAGGATGTCTCCATACCCGTACACGTCCATCCGCCCGATACAATTGGAAACGAGACTCGTCAGACCAGGCAACGTGTTTCCTGTCATCAACAGTCCAATGGCGGTGTTGGCGGGCCCAGGCGAGGCGTAAAGCTTTGTGTCGTGCAGTCAACAACGGTACACGAGTGAACCTTCGGCTCCGAAAGCCCATATCAATGATGGTCCGTTGAATAGTTCGCGCGCTGGCACCTGTTGATGCCCCAGCATTGAAATCTGCGCCAATTTGTCTTTCCCAACGTGCAGACACTGCAAATTACTAAGAGCACAGTCGTCGTTTGTCCCGTTCGTTCACGATATTTTTTTGGCCGCAGCGAAGTCGAAGATTTGATGTTTTACCGGATTCCCGATATTCACGGTACACTCGTGAAATGGTCGTACGCAAAAATGCAAATTTCATCGCTACGTAGGAGATGCTATGTCCCATCTCTCCTGCGCCGNCGTAGGAGATGCTATGTCCCATCTCTCCTGCGCCGACTATAACACCACGTTCAAACTCACTTAAATCTTGATAACCTGCCATTGTAGCAGCAGTAACCGATCTGGCAACTTTGCCAGACGCTTGTTGTCTTATATAGGCGCTGCCGACCGCATAGCGTTACTCTGATTGGTTCTATACCTCTGTTATTTGCATACGCACGCCTATACCAGTTTTTTTTTTGGCTCTCTAGTGTATAAATGCTACGTATAGTCTGTTTACGGTAAAGTGAGCACTTTTGAGGCCCTAGTTACTTTTTCTATCAGTAATTTTTTTTATTCTTCCACCACTTTTAAAGATAAATATTGCCGTGTAAGTAATAAACACAGTGTACATATTTCGCCGTTAGTTAACGTCTAAGGCTACAATAAAATATATGTATCGACTATTATTCGATATGAGAGGGCTTCAAAAAGTGCTAACTTTACCTTGAATAGCCTACACCAACAACAGTAGTTAGGCAATAACTGCTTTTAAAAAATGTGAAGTGTTTTTAGCTTTGTCGTGCCGGAAAACACGAAACAGAATCTGAACTGCAGGCTTCGGTGGAAACTTTATAAATCCAAGATGGCGAGAGTACGTCGGGCGTGAACGCGGCAGTTTGGCTTCTGTGCGCCGAGCTATTCTGCGGCGAAGCATCTCAGTGACACCAGGCCTCGGCGGAGCGCGCGGCAAACAGGAAGCGGAGAAGAAAAGGAGGCGAGAACAGGGGCCGTTCACCTTATAGCGTCTTCGTTCCGAATGCCCGTGCGAGTGGCGGGCCGTNAAAGGAGGCGAGAACAGGGGCCGTTCACCTTATAGCGTCTTCGTTCCGAATGCCCGTGCGAGTGGCGGGCCGTTCTGCACCGCCAAGCGACGGCACAGCTACGCTTTTTATCTTATCACCGCGTTTCCACACAGGTATATGCCGTTCACGATGAAGCAAGTACTTTCGAAATCAACCTTTGAATAATGTCGCTGCTCCTACCTGCATATATGTTAACTGGCGCACTGAGAGGCATGCGCCCAGTAAAGTTGGCACCGACAGAGGGAAAATAGTTCCATGTCTTAACGTTGAATTAAAAGTGTTAGATAAAATGTATGTGAATACTGAAATNACGACAGAGGGAAAATAGTTCCATGTCTTAACGTTGAATTAAAAGTGTTAGATAAAATGTATGTGAATACTGAAATGATTTATTCTGCTTTCTATCATTTTAATGCATATAAGTGTAGGAACGAACAGATTTCTGAAATATTTACTTTTATAATAATTTCACAGTTCCTCTTGACCGACGCATGAATAAAGTGATCAGGCCCATGACAACGTTAATTCTTTCATATAGCGGAAGAATACACAATATCAATACAAGTAGATCCTAAAGGCGAGACATTACACGACACCAGATTCCGTAAAAGCTAGTGCAAGGTCCGCCCTAGCGGCCGGTGTACGGGGCTAGTGTAGCACACATCATGGCATTTCCCGCCTTGCGCGACCAGATTTCGTACCAGGTTTGATTACTGGACACGCCCTATTTTTCGTGGCAGGTTCCACACCGGGTTTTCGTACCTCGCCAATCACGTCGCAGTTTCAGAGCGTGGGGAGCTCCCCGTGGCTACTACTTGAAACGAGTTGATGAAGAAACCGAAAAAGGACGCCTCCATCTTGATTACACATCCGTGAAGTTGAAACTCTTTCAAATAGATTTAAAATACGACAACGACGAACAATGTTGGCGATGACAACTTTTAATTGCTATTTAAAACCGTTCTAAGTACTTAAAACATTACCCACTCTGTAAGAAGATTAATTCCAGCGGTTGACTTATCTACAGTATATGAAGCTCATAAATCGCGTTTGGACAGGTAGCGCAGTGGCAAAGTCGCTGTGCCTATAGGGAAGTTACTTAAAGTACGAATCTCCGTCGAACCATATTTCCTTTTATCATTAAATATTACATGCGGATAATAACTTGGTATGTAAAGAAAAACTATAGTTTGCGAACTGAAGATTATAACGAAACAAGCACAGGACCAACTTCAAGACTATTCCTCTGCAACACCGGAAATGTTATGTGTATAGATGAAATTGGTTTAAAGAGTTGCCACACTGTAAGAAGTTATGCGCAAATTTACCAAACCAGTGTATAAACCTGACAAGAATCTACAAATAGGTAAATTTCTTCCCATGCGCCCATAGCAGCACTCTTGCAGTTGTTTAGGAAGAAGTTATTATATAATAGTTTTATTAACAACTTGTTATAGTCACGCTCAACATTGCTATGCTTTCTGACAGATGTATGGTAACTTGTCGCGTTAAATACAGGCTAAAAATTTCCATTGCGTGTTCGGAAAGTTTTTAGAGGTTGTGCTACTTTTATTTTGTTCACCTAGGAGAATTCACTGCTGTTTGCCATACCTTCATCCCCCTGCAGTTTTTAATCACCTAACCTAGCACGTTGGTTGAGTGCATGCAACACAGCACATTTTGGATGGACCAAACAGTTGTTACACAGGTTGGATCGTCATCTCTTCCATAAGTAAACAACTATAAGGACAGCATTTTTATAACTGCTGTGGTCTCGAGAGACATCGTAGGTGTGATAATTAAAATTTCGGTGAACCAGAAGTGTCTAGAATAAGCTAGGTTTTTCTAGTAATTTATACAAGTAACCTGTCCGAATGATCTTGGCAATAAGGTTAGTCTCGACATTAAGCGTGGTAAACACTTTCCATAATCCTCAACGTATTTCTATAATCAACTTTTACAGGTTTTTGTTCCCATGTGGATATGGACCTATGTCACGATAGCGATGGTGATCCTGTACTTAACGTGACATCCACAGTCCTNCTTTTACAGGTTTTTGTTCCCATGTGGATATGGGCCTATGTCACGATAGCGATGGTGATCCTGTACTTAACGTGACAGCCACAGTCCGTCTTGTTTTCTTTGGGCGATGTTTGTACTTGTGAGTGCGCAGAACGCTAATTCCACGAACCCCGCGAAAAGAAAGAACATTCTGGTCCGTCACTTCGTCTTGATGAACCACAAACATGAACTACGGCAACAGTGCACAGACCTGCTGTAATGTGAAGCAAAGAGGATATTCTTCTGCTATTGCCAACCAACGCCAGATACATTCCCTTGTTTCTGTAGTGGGACATTTATATTTGTGTCCAGTGNTTCTTCTGCTATTGCCAACCAACGCCAGATACATTCCCTTGTTTCTGTAGTGGGACATTTATATTTGTGTCCAGTGAATGCGTTGACACGGATCCCTGCCAGTGTGTGAGGTAATGAAATGCAACATTACGGGTATCTTAGCGCCAGACTGAATGAAGAAGAGTAAGATCGCTCCACAAACAACCGACACAAACTTCGTTTCCGAAATAATGTATCAATAAATGTTAGCGCTTGCAATTGAAAACGAAGCTAAGTTTGTGTCTGTATTTTTCGGGAATGCTGGCGAAGACTAGAAAACGCAGCGCAGTNTGCAATTGAAAACGAAGCTAAGTTTGTGTCTGTATTTTTCGGGAATGCTGGCGAAGACTAGAAAACGCAGCGCAGTATTTTTTTTCCCTTGCGTTCTTGTCTTCTCCAAAAGACTACTGAAAAGTGATAGTTGGGAGAATGCAGAACGATTCATATTAAATAAAATAAAAATAACTACCTCTCGTTGCGATTTGTTTTGCATGTCGTGAAGAGAATCTAATTCATTTTTTTACAGCAATGTAGCGTATAGAATAATCCAAGAAAGATTGGTTTTAAAAAATGCACTTACTTTATTTTTTATATTGAAAACAAACAATTTGCGGCCGCAACAAAATACTNAAGATTGGTTTTAAAAAATGCACTTACTTTATTTTTTATATTGAAAACAAACAATTTGCGGCCGCAACAAAATACTAATGTTGTCATTACCGAACATTTGACACGGACTATACTGATAAAGATCTTTACAGTTAATGCACAATTTTGTTGTGCATTTATTCGAGGCACGATATACATNCACGGACTATACTGATAAAGATCTTTACAGTTAATGCACAATTTTGTTGTGCATTTATTCGAGGCACGATATACATTAACTGATAATCGCGGATTCCACGGAATCTTATTTTATGCCTAATTAATAGGCCAATACCCTGAAAATGTTAAGTGTGACTGGCTTTTATGTCCACTTTAAGCATAATCTAGTGAAAGGCACGCCTACGCAATTTTTTTTCTTTCTTCCTAACATCTCTGCTTTATGCCGGAAGGCAAACCTGAGGACACCTTGCCTGCTGAAACTAATTTTCTTTTTTTTCGTTTGAAACGGCAAACAAATCCATGACTTACTCGGGATGCAAACCCGGGCCTCGTTGCCCGGAGATTACAGTCTCGGCGACCTGAGGCCTCCAACTTCGCTGTGCCGTAACGACCGGCACGGCTGTCGCCTATGAGACCTGAGGTCATCAGGCAGAGCCGAGCACAAGTTACGAACACCAACGGGGTAATTACATAACACTGGCGTTGCCGAGAACTGGCATGTCGGCGACGTGACGAGGCGAGTGTTATTGCTGCCGTCACGTACCCACTGAAGCTGTTACGCAATGGAATTCGAAGTAGGTATCGAGACTCCAGAGCTACGTAAACACGGCTTACGTCATCCCTCCGCGGGCTGCGCATAAGACGTAGCGTAGCGTAGCGTACAGTACATAACCTCGTCACACTGCGTGGAAATACGATAACCCGCAGTTTATGAGCACCCATCACGTCGGAGCTCAACGTTTCGTAAGAGCTCTCTATACGACGTAAAGCTTATACTTGGCCTTCGTCCAAACGCTTGCGTGTTTTCAGTGCGGCATTTAATTTTTACGCACAGCACTTAAATGCAACGCTATTTGAGAACTTCTGTTTTCATGTCTCTGCAGATTGAAATACGTATAGTTTTTCCTTCTTTTTTCTTCCCCTCCCCCTTTTTTATTGCCTTGAATTGCTGCACAGCATGTTGCATCCAGTAATGCCAATGCTGCTATCTTCGTTAAGTGCGGCCCAGGAGTAAAACTACACAATACACGCGACAATAGCGCATAGTGACAAGTACTTCCCTATACTAACAACTTTGCTTGGCACTACTTCTGAGTGTTGGTGTTTAGCCATTAAGAAGACCCGAATGTTCTACTAAGCCGTCAAATAAGAAAATTGTTTACGAAACAAGAAATAATTTAATAGGTTTTGATACACTGTTTTCTTGGACTAATTTTTAATTATTTAATTACATTAATTTCTATGAGGTAATCGTAAATGGTATTGACTGAACTCACTAGTTGCGAACAGCAAGTGATATCACTTTATTGTGAGAATTTGGGTAGAGAGAATGAGGAAATTATAATTAACTATTTAATTTAATTAAGACCTCCATCCCTTAATGAACCTGGTTCAGCCAACTGACATTGAGAAATTGTAGGAATATATATGCACGTTGATACGTATGCATGNCCCTTAATGAACCTGGTTCAGCCAACTGACATTGAGAAATTGTAGGAATATATATGCACGTTGATACGTATGCATGCATGTGAAGGTCTGTAGGTGTGCAGGTGTATGTATAACTATACATATTTAAGTATATTTATGTTTATATGTGTAAGCGTTGATGTATATTTTCTGCGGCGGTCACAGTTTTTGTTGGGAAAAAATGACAGCTAATTTTCTNTATATGTGTAAGCGTTGATGTATATTTTCTGCGGCGGTCACAGTTTTTGTTGGGAAAAAATGACAGCTAATTTTCTTCGAAGGAGTAGGCGTGCCTCTCCCAGCATTATGTGCATGTATAAGTGCATGAACTGCTACGGAGAAAAAGGATGGATTCTATCTGCCATATTTAACATGACGCCATCGAGGCCACGGGACCACGGTGGCTGAGCGGTTAGCCTGCTCGCCTCCCATCAAGGCGAACCGGGTTCAATCCCCGGCTCGGTCGCTCGTGCCGGACGATGCCGCTGGTCCACGGGTTTCCTCGGGGATCTCCCCCCCCTTTTTTTTCATTCCGGCGCTGCTCTATACTCACCTCATAGGCCCTCAAGACTTCGCTGTCAAGAGCCGCCCAAATCTCTTCACGTCTTCACACCATCGCAGCCACATGTAGGGAACTGTGTGTAGTGAGCTCCGTGCGTCTCGCTACTATTGTACACTGAGGCGACAAAAGTTATGGGATACCTCCTAATAACGTGTCGAACCTCNCTCCGTGCGTCTCGCTACTATTGTACACTGAGGCGACAAAAGTTATGGGATACCTCCTAATAACGTGTCGAACCTCATTTTGCCCGGCGAAGTGCAGTAACTCGACGTGGCATGGACTCAACCAGTCGTTGGAAGTCCCCGGCAGAAATATTGAGCCATGCTGCCTCTATAGACGTCCATAATTGCGAACGTGTTGCCGGTGCAGGAGTTTGTGCACGAACTGACTTCTCGATTATGTCCCATAAATGTTCGATGGGATTCATGTCGGGCGATCTTGGTGGCCAAATCATTCGCCGGAATTATCCAGAATGTTCCTCAAACCAATCGCGAACAGTTGTGGCCCGGTGACATGGCACATTGTCATCCATAAAAATTCCATCGTTGTTTGGGTACATAAAGTCCATGAATGGCTGCAAGTGGTNACCTTTTCACATGAATCACTTGACTACAAATGAAAGCCTAACCAATGCACTGCCCATTTATACATTTTGTACGCGATACTACTGCCATCTGTATATTTGTATATTGCTATCCCATGACTTTTGTTACATGTGTGTACTGTCGACTGAATGTCCGGCCTAGTCCCAGCTTCGTTGTCATAAACTGCGACGTACATAGGCTTTACGGTGCACTGAAGCAAGATGCTATGGACTGTTGCCCAGGACGGTGGTAGGCATTAACACACACCCTGCAGTCTCGGAGAGTGGCCGGCCGTTCACAAGCACTCGAGTGAAAGTTACGCTGTTAAGTCCGTTGGCAATTACCTAGTATGAGAGCAAGAAGAAAGCTGAAGTGCTCGTTAAAGAAAATCTCTTGAANTGTTAAGTCCGTTGGCAATTACCTAGTATGAGAGCAAGAAGAAAGCTGAAGTGCTCGTTAAAGAAAATCTCTTGAACTTAGTAACAGGGCAAAAAGTGCTGCCTTAAAGTTCTTTAACTAAATAGAACATTGGTGGTAAAGGATGNGCTTGAACTTAGTAACAGGGCAAAAAGTGCTGCCTTAAAGTTCTTTAACTAAATAGAACATTGGTGGTAAAGGATGCAAAGTGGGGATAAGTTTATAAATGCAAAAACGCTCATTTGTGTCATGGGAATCATTGAAGTTCATTTTAATTTACTCGGTGACATTCACCGGATGTTGCTAACAGCTGCCATCTTGGTACAAAACCCGTCGGTGACAAATAGGGACCCGGCTCTGAAAAACACCGACGGTGCTTACTTGTCTGGCGATAGGCCTTCGTAACAATCACGCAGACTGTGTTAGTCTTTCAAGAGGAAATACTGCTTTTTGTAATGTCCTGGAAAATTTACAAAAAAAATCTCAGAATAATGATAGTATAGGGACACCCGAATTTCGCGAAAAGCTTTCCGCACATGTTATATTTCAATACAGTACCGGCGTGCCAGCAGTCTTCTCTTGCTTGTTGACGGCGCGTCCTTATGAGAAGACGTTTTCCTACTCGGCTGGCCAATCAGAGTTAGGTAACATCAGTACTGTACGTCTGCGATTCGCCAACACACCCCCAAGATGCGCAACATGGAAACTATCCAATCACGCAAGTGGGTCTGAGCTTAAGTGTTATGAAATTCAACTGGTCGTAGAATCTTTTCACGAAAATCGGGCGTCACTAATGATAGACGACACATTTTCTCATCGGCCGCCGTAGTCCTGNATTTCGTTTCAGTTTAGAAACATTAGCAGAACAGTTTCATGTCAATGCGAGGATTTCGGAAAGGGTCCCGTCCCTTGTGCCCCCCTCCCTTCCGCCACACCGCCCTCCCTATCAGAATCCGCCCATGCGTAGTACTGTAGTTTACTCACGCCATTATAGACATAGGCTATACTGATTTGAACGTAGTTTTACCGCAACAGGAACTACGCTACGAATAATTGTGAATATCACGTATGGTTAGCATTTTGAAAGTTAGTCAAAACCCGCGATTTCCTTTAATATTTCTATTTTTTTTGTTTAAGTCTAACTTTGTATAAGTCGCTATAATTTCAGACTTTTTAAAATCAACAAACAAAAATTAATTATAGTGGCACCTTGAAGTACACCGAATGCTGTAAGAAATACAAACTTATACTTCTATGGGTTCACATCGTACATAAGTACCATAGTTCTGTCGATTTCAAAATAAATTAATTAGTCGTAAACGTTCTACGTGTGTACACTGTCGTCAAGTGTCTAGTCTGTTCGCAGTTTCTTCACACTTTTTGAATTGAACATTTGAAAAAAAAAAAACACCCCATGTATGACGTGTTTATTTATTTCCAAAATAAGTCATGTATCACAGGCGTTTTATACTTGTGATCATAAAATTCACTTGTTTTGGTTAAATAGAAACGTTATTTTTATTTTATCTATAAATTATAATACTTTATTTATAAATACGTCATATGAATGATAACAGTGAGAAAACATGCATGTTGGTAACACCTAGTTAGAAATAGTTTCAACTGAGTGCGCACGAATGCGGTGCGTTGTCCTTTGATGTAATTTTCCAGACTTAGTTAAACTTAGTTTGCACGAGGTTTGCTAAATTTCTACTTTCGGGATATTCCTCTATCCCGAAAGTAGAAATTTAGCACGGCTTCAGAAAATTGTTAAGTAACTGTGAATGAATTATAATTTTTACGCCNCTATCCCGAAAGTAGAAATTTAGCACGGCTTCAGAAAATTGTTAAGTAACTGTGAATGAATTATAATTTTTACGCCCCATCGTAGCTTAGATTAGAGAAGTTAAAAGATTTCGTGAGCTCAAAGGAAGCTATTATGGACAAAATGTATGCTAGAACGCACCTCGATCGCTACAATCAGACTTATAACAAAAGTTCCCTTGGTGGTGGTTTGAATATCGGCCGGCCATAAAGCGAGGAAGTAAACAAGCCTATCCTCGCATTAACTAGCTATCGTCAGGGATAGTTAGCTCATGGGATCCACGAGCCTCGCTGTCGACGGACATCGGTGCCAATAAGTGTTAATTAACTACGGCTGTAAAGACAGCCACTAAACGCTCCCGTTCATTTCTGCGCGACCTGCCACTTTCCACTTCAACTGCTTTACACTTGCGCGCGTCAAACACCGCGCCGGTCAGTTCGTACAAGTTACAAGTTATATTTTCGTATAGATAAAACTTTGTAACGCGTAGTTTCCACATTAATGTACGTCAAAATTACATTATAATGTTTGGTGATGCATGGATAAGAAAAACTGAACACACTGTAGATACAGCTGAACATTATTTACTCTTATACATGCCCATAATTTTTATAAGGAAAATAACCTCAAATGAAAATTTATATATATATATATATATATTCATTTTAAATATATATATATATATATATTCATTTTAAATATATATACGCACACACACAAACAGAATAGTGCTTGTCACAAATATAAAATAATAAGAGAATACGTTCTCTAACATCCTTAATTTAACTCTAACGCCATTTCACTGACCCAGATAACATCAAGGTCTCAACCAAAATTGCTACTATACGATGAACAACAATCACGGAATACTACATCGACCAACTGACATCGGCCCTATCTTCGCGAACCTATCGAACCAGTGTTAGTTTCATTCCCTTCGCCGTGCCGGTTTACCTCTGGTTAAAACACCCCCCCCCCTTTTCCCTCTCNTCTCTCTCTCTCTCTCTCTCTCTCTCTCTCTCTCACTCTGTCTTCATCACAGGTGCCGAGTCAGAAATTCAAACCTTACAAAGCCTCGCCACTTCTTTGTCTAGCCTTCTTTGTCTAGGTACCAACTATCGGCCCAAACCATCACGGCAGATACCCCTTACCGGCCACGAGGAAACTGGTTCCCATAGGGATACGGGCGGCGGAGCCCAATTTGCAAAGCACAGGGAGGCACTGGTAGTCTTGGGTCGCCATGGGTGGAGAGAGGCTATAAGAGACGCATCACCCACCCTCTACAGGGTCGGGAGTGACAGGGCTCGGTTACTATAGCATGGTACTGTCCACCTCAAACACCCGGATGCCTTCGTCCTATATGACCCCCCCCCCCC
>NQII01003396.1:219554-249112 GCA_002778355.1 Clitarchus hookeri | reverse complement strand
TGGTCAGACTGGACTGCGGGAACTGTCTTGTTCAGTGGTTCAAAGGCGGCCATGGAGGGAGCAAAACCGACTACTTCCACGCTGTTATTCCAGTGTGTGGCCACCACCCATATCCATTCCCAAACCGCACATGTCCTCCCTGGAGTGCTACTGACAAGAGAGTTGACCATATAAGTTGTTTTTCATGCAGTCGTTAATTTGACGCAAAAGTAATTTTCCCTTGTGAGGCGGCGCTCAGCGATAATCCTCTAGACTCGCATTCAGGAGAACATGGGTTCAGTTCCCCGTGCGAGCATCACGATTTTTGTTTCCCGTGATTTCCCGAAATCGCTCCAGGTATATGTCGGGATGGCTCTTTACCGCAGGCCACGGCCGAGTCCTTCCTCGTTCCTGCTTCTCTGAGCAGCTTGCTCCGTTTGTAATGACCTCGAGATGCTAAGATCTACCTACACTGCCTACCCTAAACGTCGTTTGCAGTAACGTTTAGTATGGGCTGGTCACGGTTAACTGAGCATTTTTGAAATCAACGTTTGAAAAATGCCACTGCCCCTACCTGCGCACATCTGAACGTGCACGCAACCTGGCACGCGCCGTGTATACATAGATGGAAGGGAAGTAGCTTCATGTCTTAATGTTGAATTAAAGGTTTTAGGTAGGTAAACCATCGTGACTACTGAAATTATTTCTTTTGCTTTCTGTTTTTAATGCGTACAAGTGTAAGAATTAGGAAGTAAAATGTGTACCTTTCTAACAATTTCACAGTTTCGCTTGACAGACGCGAGAACAAAGTGGCGAGGTCATGACAACGTTAATATTACATATAGCTGAAGAATACACAATACGCATGCAAGTAGGTGCTAAGCAGGGCTTTCAGAAGTGCTCAGTTGACCTTGAACAGTCTATAGGACAAACGACGCGTACCCCTCGAGGCACCGCTGCTGCTGGATGTAAGTTCGGGTCCATCATCGCCGTGGTAGAACGCCTGCACGCCGACTGGCAGCCGGCAGTTGCGCCAGCCCTGCTCGCGCGTGTCGTATCTCGCAGGAGGCAGTGTAAATATCGATAAGACCCTGCGCCGCCGACGAAGAGTCGCGCGGTCGACCGACGTTGCGGCGTCTCCCGACTCTCTCCCGTTCCTCGGCGCGATCTTATCTCGCTGCAGCCTGCTGACCTTGGGCGAGATCCGCCTCGCCCGCTATGACTCCACGGGCGACAGAATATCCTTTACTCCACAGGTGCCACCACAGACTAAATATAAGGTAGACCTATTTTAGTCTTCTGCGCATGTTCTTAAAATTGACATACTCCACACCAATACAACTGCCGAAGTCACATGGGCAACACTGATGAACGAGTTTGCCTTGTGTATAAATTTTCAGAAGGCAAGCCCTTTCATATGAATGTAATGCTCTTACCAATTTGAATTTAATCTAATTCATAAGCGCCGACTGCTGGGGTGCTTTACATATCGAGCAGCCCCAAAACTATTTCCAAGGGTGCTCAACACTAACCAATATTTCAGCCCTTTACATTACGTCGCTAGCTCTATTTTGCACACATGATTGCGGTGCGAACAGTGTTTCTAGCGTGGTAAGATGCAGGTGCTGCCATTTACCTTAATTTTGTTCATAAGCCACACCACTTTCTAAATATGGCACTTGAAAAATTTGACGTTTTTAGCCATCCTCGGGCCAACGTTTTTTGAGCACTCAAGCACTTGTTTACATAAACAGTGTTCTAATCTCAAATCCTATTCACGTCGTTTATGATAGTCGTACTGGCAGAAAAGCGGTTCTATGTTGGGACACGAAGAGTGGTTATTGCGCACCTCGGTCGCGCACTCCAACCATTGTATTTTTACGGGTGCCGCATGAAGGGGCTTCCCACCACGGCGACCTGGGTTCGATACCAGTATCAGAATATCCCGCAAGTAAATATTGTGNGTATCAGAATATCCCGCAAGTAAATATTGTGGCATACCTTGAATAAGTGGGTTTTCTTGTGACACTCCTATTTCCACGATTCTATCCGTCTATTCTCCACTCACGCCTCGCGTCATCTCATCCATCATTCAGGCTGGCAGGTAGTGACGTAGTCTGTCTCTCGAACAATACTACTAGGTTCTACTAAGGTCCGTATGTAAATTTACATAATCATATGCAGCCAACCGAGTGTAGTGACGCAGTGGTGAGCCACGCATTCGGGAGGGCCTGGGTTCATTTCCGGGTCCGGAGTGGAGTGGAGAGGTTTGGGCGGCTCTTAACATCGAGGTCTTGAGAGCCGATGAGGGTGAAGCAAGGTGAGTNTGGAGTGGAGTGGAGAGGTTTGGGCGGCTCTTAACATCGAGGTCTTGAGAGCCGATGAGGGTGAAGCAAGGTGAGTATGGAGCAGCGCCGGAATGCAAGGGTGGGGAAAACGGGAGATCTCCGAGAAAACCCGCCGACCAAAGGCATCGTCCGGCATGATTCCTACATGCTAAAATCTGGGAGCGACCCCGCCGAGAATCGAACCAGGTTCGCTTAGGTGCGAGGCGAGTGGTCCGACCACCACACTACCGCCCGGTCATCCTAATTCCGATTTTCCATGGTTTCCCTAAATCACTCCCGGCGAATGCTGATGTAATTCCTTTATATATACTGTTCATGGTAAAGTGAGCACTTTTGAGGCCCTAGTTACTTTTTACTTTCAGCCATTTTTTTTATCCTTTAATCACATTTTTAAAAAAATATTGCCATGTGAGCAATAAACACGGTGTGTATATTCCACCGCACTCGGAAGTTAACGTCTGAGGCTAAAATAAAATATATTTATTAACCATTTTCCCAAATGAGAGGGCTTCAAACGTGCTCACTTTACCGCGAACAGCCTATACACGCCATGGCCGATTCCTTCCCCGTACCCGCTTGTGTGAGCGACTTGCTCCGTCTCTAACGACCTCGCTGTCGACTAGACGTAAAGTCCTACACAAACACCATAGGTATAGTCAGGACGAAGTGAAACATAAATACTAACTTCTTTAGCAATTTCGCATTAAAAAAACTTTTACTCGGTTTTCATCTGTCCTTATAGTATTATCCGAAAAAGATAGCATTTTAGGTAACAAACATAGTTCGCCTAGAATACAAAACAACTGCTCATATGGATTTAAATGCCAGCTTCGCCTCATCTCATTCTTGTTCACTCCGCCTCACATGCTGTTGTCATGTGTTCTGTTCTGGTGCTGCATACAATAGCTTTATAAATGCATTGGCCTACCAAGTGTCTAAATTCGTATGAAAAGTAAAGCACACACTTCCGTAAAATCATAAGCTCTATCTATAGGTTGGAAATCACGTTAAAGTATTGCCACGTTCACCTGAAAACTCATTTTAATTAAGAAAAATAAATCGAGAACGTTTGGATTTATTTCCCCACTTCATATACGCTTTCATAAAACACGTCACGTTTCAGTTTAAAAGTGTGACCATAAATATCCATATTCTGAGCGATACTCACTCAAGGGTTAGTTTGGGTCTTAAGCAAGGTGACGTCACGTGCCCGTGAATACATACGAGGCAATGTGCAAGCAACTGTTTCCACCATCTGTCCCTTCCACTTAGAACACAGGTTGCTCGGTCGACCTCTATGATCACACGGCGATGGACGAAGAGGATATCCTCATGACGGATGCCTGGCAGACACAGCAGAATTTTTTACAGCCCGCTATTTGACGGGCACTCTACCTGTGACGTCGTCTTGCAGAACCCGAGGCAGTGGAAAGGCCGTTTTATGCAGCAAGCTTAAGGGTGGTTCCCCGCTGCAATCTTCGGATTACGTTTTTTTTTAATATCAGAAACCTGGCAGTAGAAAAGTTGTTTTGCGTTTTGAGGGCCGACAGGGCATAGGGTATAACTTGGCACACTTCCCGACATCTTAATGGCATGGCTCCTCTTCGTGTTATCACCTCTTTAGTCATTTCCATACAATAAACACTTTCTCCGTTGCTACTTGTTAGAAAGTAATGAAACCAGTAAAGTTTCAACAAATTCGAAAAGTTTGTAAAACTATTATTAGGGACCCGGAAATTTCGCGGCTTCATTCTGCATCAAGTTAGACTCCACAACCCTTTGTGTATTCGAGCTTCTTTAAGTTGTTCATTGGCTGTTGCTCCAGTTTAACTCCAGACCAGGCAGCACGTGATTCGATCCTTGTTTTCTTGGCAGGTTCATTATTGGTTCAACGTGATCCGGGGCATGCATAACCAAGTGAATAGGGTAGACCTATAGAAGCAGATATTCCAACGTGAATTTGGTTGAAGTTTAACTTGTTTTCAAATGAATCCGCGAAATCTCAGGGTCTCTTAACTATTATCTGTGCTCTGTCGTGGTAACACTTTTGATACAAGCTCTGAAACAGAAGGCATAGCGAGTGAAATACTAAATCCCAAATGGAAGGGATCAATCCCACTTAATGGGTTTTGTGGGTTGGGAACAAGTTTCTGGCGACATGATGCTCGGAGACTTGAGTCATGCCGGTAGCTGGTGGCCAACCACTGCTGGTTCTTCGTCCTCGCCACACGAGACATGATGCTCGGAGACTTGAGTCATGCCGGTAGCTGGTGGCCAACCACCGCTGGTCCATCGTCCTCGCCACACGAGCGTGTCGACTTACCACGCGTGTCCACAGGCTCGAGTGCCCTGAACAGTCCCAGACTTCTGAACTGGACGAGAGGAAGCCGCGGGACTCACATGCGCGAAGACTACTGCTCTTCGTATTTCCTTAATCTCTTCCCCGAGTATATCTGAGATTTGGGCGGCTCCTAACAGCTAGGTCTTGAGAGCCGATGAGGGCTATTGAGGTGAGTGTGGAGAAGTGCCGTAATGAAGGGGCGGGGCAAACGGGAGATCCTCGAGAAAANGTCTTGAGAGCCGATGAGGGCTATTGAGGTGAGTGTGGAGAAGTGCCGTAATGAAGGGGCGGGGCAAACGGGAGATCCTCGAGAAAACCCGCTGAGCAGCGAAAATGTGGGAGTGGCCCAGCCGGGGATTGAACCCGGTTCACCTTGGTGGGAGGTGAGCAGGCTAACCGCTNCAGCGAAAATGTGGGAGTGGCCCAGCCGGGGATTGAACCCGGTTCACCTTGGTGGGAGGTGAGCAGGCTAACCGCTCGGCCACCGCAGCCCCACGGAGAAGTAGAACTTGAGCAGGGCTTCGGGAAAAGTTGGAAGTAACAGTGAAAGGACCGTATCGTGTGCAAGTAAGCTCGGTAAAGGAAAGCGCCTCGCGCCTAGGAAGTAGGCGATGAACGGACAAGTGCGGACCGAGCGTGTGAAGGACGGAGATGTCTGAGGCTGCTTGAATGGATTCGCGGAATTGACGCGTCTCTAGGAAGGCGACTTGAGGCAGGTGCGAGATGACGCAGGCGCCGCGAGATGCGTGTTTAAGGTCAGTCGCGTGGTTAGAGCGGCGCCGCTAATATGCGGAGACGTCCTCGGCTCGCGATGTGTCCAGACCCAGCCGCGGGGACAAACAAGCCAATTGGCGACGGCCGCCTAACTGCCGCGGCAAACCCATTGGCCCAGCGACGCGCGTTCTGCTGCTGGTTACGGCTCCGCTCTCTTCTCGAGGTCCTCCGTCAGCTGATCCCAGCCGCGTGCCCGCACAAGGTCACCACGCACGCAGGGTGAAGAAAGGAGGGCATTCACTCTGGGAAAAGAGGACATTTCATGGAAAAGGAGGATAGTGCAGTTTCACCAGCGCTGCAAATGATTTACACTGGAGAAAAATGCATTCATTTTTTTCGTATATAACTTAATACTAATACTAAAAACGTTGAATAAATATTTTAATCAAATTTTTCTTTAAAGCCAACCATTTTCACAAGTTTAAATTATTACGAGAGCCAAGTACCAGAAAAGTAGAACTTGTACGCTTTCAGTTGTTTTTCACGATTAAACATTTTAATAGAGACACTGCAGTACGCAAACTGACGCTAAGTGAGAAATTAAGAAATATTATAAACATGGTTTATGAAAAAATACACACGTTCTTATATGGTGAACCAAGTGAGTGTTGACGGCAAAACTAAAACAAATTGTTTAACTTGTAATATTATTATAATTAATANTATATGGTGAACCAAGTGAGTGTTGACGGCAAAACTAAAACAAATTGTTTAACTTGTAATATTATTATAATTAATAGAAAAATTCGATCTTATATCAGGTTAAAAACCGGGCATTTTTGATCACCGTGAAAAACCCGGCCGGACGCAGAATGATGTCTAATTCGGAGCACATGCCGGACGTCTGGTAACTGCGGAGCTGGTTTGAAGTTACCTGGAAGTTAAGCAAGCCACCTGCTTGCNTATATGGTGAACCAAGTGAGTGTTGACGGCAAAACTAAAACAAATTGTTTAACTTGTAATATTATTATAATTAATATAAAAATTCGATCTTATATCAGGTCAAAAACCGGGCATTTTTGATCACCGTGAAAAACCCGGCCGGACGCAGAATGGTCTAATTCAGAGCACATGCCGGACGTCTGGTAACTGCGGAGCTGGTTTGAAGTTACCTGGAAGTTAAGCAAGCCACCTGCTTGCNGGAGCACATGCCGGACGTCTGGTAACTGCGGAGCTGGTTTGAAGTTACCTGGAAGTTAAGCAAGCCACCTGCTTGCGCCTGAACCATCGTTTAATGTAAATAATACTACAGAGAAACGAAGCCGTTAGAGAATTGCCCCGTGCTGCACTGAAAATACAGTTCTGCACTGACCAAATAATTTTCGTTAGCGACCATAACATTCTTTTGTCATTACGAACCTTACACAAGATTCTGTGGCACTAACAAAATTATTTTGTTACAGCGAAGCATTAGCGAACACGAAATCATTTTTGTGGTCTCCAGACAATTCAGTTCAGGGCCGGCGTAAGACCTGTGCGAACTGTGCCACNCGAACACGAAATCATTTTTGTGGTCTCCAGACAATTCAGTTCAGGGCCGGCGTAAGACCTGTGCGAACTGTGCCACTGCACAGGACGGCAGCAAGATACATTACATACATAAATAAATAAGCTTTGGGAAAAGCAAGAAGTGAAAAATTCGCNTGCACAGGACGGCAGCAAGATACATTACATACATAAATAAATAAGCTTTGGGAAAAGCAAGAAGTGAAAAATTCGCTATCAGTTTTTCAAATAAAAAACAAAACTATTGCTGTAATTTATCAACTTCACAAAGAGGAAAGAATAATGAATGAGAATAAGTGAATTAATAAATAATTGACAAGCTAAAAATAAAAATGATTTCTTTAGAACTTACCAGCTCTATTTTCTTTAAGAGGCAGGATAAATTAACAATACACGCGTGGTTACATATGCGCTTCAATAGTCTCACTGTTACAGATCTAATTTATTTGCACAGTACAGCCCAAAAACAGAAACACTGCAAGTCTGTTCAACACACTGCGTGTAAAGGCGATGGTGCGCTAGGCACGCGTGTTAGTCTCGCCCTTACCGTCCCTTTGCTTCTGTTTCGAACGTCAAAACACTGGCACATCGGCCTTTTAAAACCAACGTATTAAACCGGTGGAGAATATTACCAAACAAATTATTCCTAATTTGTAAAGTGTTTTTATTAATTTTATATTCTACCTAAAAATAAATAGCTATCTGAGTGCAGTGCCACAAGCTAAGGATCCATTTCCCGTTGAAAGAAATGTGCTACTTCCNTAAAAATAAATAGCTATCTGAGTGCAGTGCCACAAGCTAAGGATCCATTTCCCGTTGAAAGAAATGTGCTACTTCCCCTATACATTTAGATGCTGATTTACGTCCTCAGCCAATGAGAGCAGGCGGTATTATCACGTGTCTATCTTTCGCACGCATTTTAAGCTAATATTTTATCAGCTGTGTCTCAATTAATTGCATGGAAAATAAATGCCAGAATAATGAATAAATACTGCATAATAATACCCTGTAAGTTCTCAGTCAATTTGACGCACAGAAAAAAATATAGGTATATTGTGAGAGGGCGAGGCAATACACAAATTTTTGTCGAGTATCAAATGACAAACGTTCTATCCGTTTCTGTGAATACGCTTCTTTTTAACGTCTACACTAATGTTCGCTGGTTAACGTACAGTGTCAATAAATAATGTTAGAAACCAACGGTCGTGTTTGTGACTCTGTGGCTGACAGCGCGATGGTTATTCTGTCATGGAAGGGATTGTATGTTCGATCCCAATCGCGTTTGGTGCTATTTTTTAAGCTCATATAACCAGTATGTAGTTGTTCTGATGGCTCGTTAAGTTATAAAAGCGAAAAATTTATGTTGCTGGAATAATGAATCTAAAATACAAATACGAACCCACAAAAGCATCCATTAATGCAAAACATTTCTTTGAATGATCTCTTGTTCAGGGATAAAAGAAATCTTGAGAAACTCCAAACTCTATAGGCGGAAGGATAAAGTTTGAAGAGAGTTTTGACTGAAATAAGAAGTGGAAAGGTTATAAAAAATAAAGATTGATTATAAAGCTATTCTGCAAAAATGCAACGCAGATTATCTGTTGTACACGCAAGGAAAGTGGGTTTTAAGGGGTTGTTGGGCGATGGAGGGGGGATGGAGGGATGGAGAGGTTGGCACAGGGCGGCACTTCAATTAGCACCGCTCTTGTGTAAGGTAATGGCGTGTTCGTTAAAATATATCGCAGGCTTTCGTGGTCGTTGTCATCGTCCACTTGGCTTTCTGGCTTTGAGCAAACACACTCCCTCCATCGTGTTTGCTCAAAGCCAGAAAGCCCAGTGGATAATCTGTTCGTTAGTCGCAGCAATAGTGTTACTGCCTAGCAACGCTGGGTAGTGACGTCCACTAAAGTGTTTCGCGGGCTTTGACCTGAGCGTGCAAACACCACAAATCTGACGACTGGTGCACAAGTCAAGGCCTAAACACTTCACCTCAACGAAAGTTTTTCTCAGGAATCACTTACGTGTAGCATTTACTTACCCAGGAAAAAAAAAGGGGCATGCAATCCAGCCCCCATTTGTTAACAATTCCGCTCGTGAATTCGTCCATAACCTGACGCAAGAAGAACACGGACGAGTATGACGTCGGGGTGAACCGTAAAACGCAGTCTACAACACAGCAGTAAGTCGTGGATACACGTTAGATAACGTGTGTGGCTACAAGCGACGCTGAACGTTAAAAGTTGGTCAACGCACAAGTATTTGCTTTTAACGTTTAATGGCAGCCAATCAGAATTGAAAACGTCACAAACAAGCGAAAATAATTAGCATGGACACTCTGCGGTAGATAGAAGCACCGCCGTCGTACATTTTTATTCTGTTCATTTACAAGAAATTGTGACGGTACAATATTTTCAACCTCACGAAGACCCCGCAAATACATCGAGTGTTAAATTATTATGGTTACTGGTAAATGTACTTGACTACAAAAACTTTTTAAATTGCACGACTGGCTTCAAATTCGTGGATGACAATATCAGAGTAGGAATAATAAAGCTGGAACCAATATTAAAAGTAATTAGGCATTAACAAAATTGTGTAGGAATTCAGTTTGAGAAAACCTCTTTGTAGAAATTAGCCACCAAATTAAATTTAGAATAACCTACAAGCTCTCGTAGACGACATCTTGTATTCAATACAAATAACAGCTTTTAAACATCACTCTTGAAACTCAAATAAAACGGACGAATTATTGATTTATTCTTCGTGTAAATAGCTGCTTCAGTAATAATACATAAGAGTCAATCGACAAGCTCATATATAACCACCATATATTATTATCAATTTTGTTACACTGAATGCTCATATATAACCACCATATATTATTATATATTTTGTTACACTGGATATTTATTTGAAACTTAGAACAATCATCAGTAGGCAGTCCATGTGTGTCGAATATTGTATCTAAACAAGGACACTAGATGTCACTTCGTACCAAGGTTTGCGCTTGACGACCACGACGAACACCATCACACACGGCGGTGTCAACATATAACGCAAAAATGGAATCCGTTTTCTTACGAAAATAATTAATCCAACAAACATTAATTTTGTAAGTATTTATAAAAATTACAAACATAGTTCAAAATATTTCTCCGTGCAAAACCTACTATTATTTTATTTTTCATAACGTTTAGTGTTTAATGTTTAGCTTCAAGTCGACTGTAGACAAAGCAGCCAGCTTGAGTGCACATGTGCATGTATCCGGTTGTAGTTTCATAGCCGCCGCGAAATATTTTGTCGATAACGGCGTGAGTGTAAACTAACTATTTACTTTCAAACGCAAACTACGTATATTGTTGTTACTACAAAAATACCTAGAAATATCTTCACAGAAAACAAACTTGTTAACTAGCATTAAATGGCTATACTGTACTTGCAAAACCAGAGTATGTGTGGACGCGTACCACAATCTGATTTTTAGCGGCAACATATTGTCGCGTTCGGAAGCATCATCAAAATAGCTTTTATAATCACTAACAAGGCTTTTTTTTTCTCGGTGCAATTTGTTAGCTACTCGTTGTTGCATGGCTAAACTCTGTAATGCCTTAGTTTTTCCGTGGCGCCATCGTACAGCAAAAAAAAAATATATTCTAGTCACCGCTCCTTTTTTTTCGTTTTTCTTTTGACACACAGTGGCACATTTGTATGTTTGGCAATTTTGGAAAGAAGCAGTAATAGTTTTCTTGAGGAGTGGAATGTTAACTGTCGTAGTTCACAGCATATTAAAATTAAGTTTACATGATCACGTTAAAACAATTAAATTATGTTCTTATGTACCTTTTTTGACACCTTATTTCCACGTTAATTAATGTTTTCTCGTGTTACAAATATGACATTTTTCGATGCTGCTGTACTCAAGCTGGCGAAAAACTTGCTTCGTTATCACAATCAGGTCTAATAAGCCGTAGGCTTTGTGCTTGGTGATAACGATACGAGCCGGTCATCACGTAGGAACGTGGCGCGGTTTACGTATCAATTACCGCCAAGGAAGATAATCGCGTAACGAGGCTTGCAGCGTAGCGTAATATACCGGCCGAACACAACCTTCCTGCGTAGCGTGTAAACCACTTGTCTACAGAGGACACGAAAGCTTTAGCGCGAAGTTCCGACTAAGGTACACTTTTGTTTGTTAGCAGAGAACTGTGCACGTGTAACGGGTTCTTTTAAGAAGTCGCCCACCACTTTGCCATCGCTGTCCAGGAATATGATATTGGTTTTAACACGGAACACGAGGCCATAAAACGCTCGCCTGCGCCGGTAAAAATAAATGGCGTGTGGGGAGTGCACCCAGGGCAAGGCGACACCCTCCGAGTGACGGTCTTTCCAGCTGGGACCCGTAGGTGACCGTCATCCCCGGGCATGACAGAAGTGAGACCCTAGAATGGAGCGGCGCTGGAATGCAAGGGCGGGGGAAACCGGAGTACCCCGAGAAAACCCGCCGGCAAGCGGCCAGCACGATTCCCACGTGCGAAAATTCGGGAGTGAACCCGCCGGGGATCGAACCCGGATCGCCGTGGTGGGAGGCGAGCGCCCTGGACACTACCCCACCGCTGGGCGCAGGGAAGGCATCCAAACATCACACTCTGTGGTTGTACTACACTATAAGACATTTGCCGCAGATTTACCACATCGATGCATACGCGTAATGAGAATGCACATAACAACGTAGTTTTCCCACATTTGTACAGGAAGGAGACAAATGTGTAGAGTAGTTCCCAACTGCGTGTAGTAGCATTTATGTGTGTAGGCGGATGTGTTTTAGATCTTCCGTATGGTCTATGCACTGTATCTTCACACTTATTGAATCATACCTTTGAAAAATCACCCCATGTACAGCGTGTTTGGTTATTTCTTTAAATATATCATGTATCGCTAGCGTTACGTACTTTTGTTAAAATGAGCGTATCTTATTTTTGGTTGCATAGAACCTTTACTCATATTTTATCCACAAATTGTCACATTTCATTTATAATTAATACGAATTAAAACAGGGAGAAAATAGGTGTTGGCGATGCCTGGTAAGAAATAGTTCTCTTGCAAGATATCACTGAACTGTGCGCGCGCGAATGCGGTGCATTTTCCCTTTGGTGTAATTTTCTAAGCATGGAGCGGAAGAATAGCCCGGAAATAGAAATGTGGCATGGCGTCAGAAAAGTTGGAAGTAACCGTGAATGGACTATACTATGTGTAAGTTAGAAACTTCCACTACAGTTTAAGAAGATTACTGAAGAAAATTTACACTGTAATTATTATCTGTTTACATACTGTGCATTTTGTATCCTCACCAACAGCAGTAAATATAAAGACTACTATAGAAGGAACAAGTCGCTGCAAAGAATCGCCGCGAGTTTGACGCTAGTTTTTATCACAAGGTGGCCTTGTAGTCGCTTTTGTATGTTCGCGACTCCATTGTGAGCACAGTCAAGTGACAATCGTACGCTAAAGCGTTTATTTTTATCTAAGAGATCCAACAAAATATTCGNCTTACTATCTTAGAAAGATACTGATTGATATCTTGCAGTAATCACTGGCTTGCCCAGTCGACCTATTTTCACTTCAGTAGAGGTCAGATATAGATTTTTTTTTTCCAATATAACTTCCTTAAAATGTTACAAGACACCAACTCCCCATGAAACGCAAAATATTTATGGTATATTACCGACCTCATTGGTACATTTGCATTGTATAAATCTGTTCGTAAATATTAGAAGTAATAATTATAAATGTGCTTGCTTAACTTTATATTTATTAAAGTAGGATCTAATGTTGTGGCACTTTTTTGCAGCACATTTGAAAGGTTCTGCTTGGTTCGTTGCAAGCGGAATATACTCACAATCCAGAAACAGCACTCGACGTGTTCGCTCTTCCGTGGTTCCCAGAATACTTGCTGACAAAGTGACAAGTGTCCAGCGTTCGTCAGACGAAGCGTTAGGGATTGAAAGTTGGCTGTTGAAAAACAGGTCCAGGAGCGGCAATGGAAGGGAAAAGACAAACAGGTACATAATATGCCTATAAGGGAGTAAGGCGATGCTAAACACTATCGCTGGTATAGACTTGAACAACGATGTCAGTCGAATTTACCTAAAGGCTGTTCACGATAAAGTGAGCACTTTTGAAATGAACCGTAGAAAAAAAGTCACTGCCTCTGCTTGCATATATTTTAATTGGTGCACTGAATGACATTCGCCCAGTAAAGTTGGTAACGATGGAAGGGAAGTAGTTCCATGACTTAACATCGAATAAAAACTGTTAGGTAACTATTTGTGATAACTTAAATTATTTCTTTAACTTACTGTTTTTTAGTGCATCGAAGTGTTAAAATAAGCAGATTTATAATATTTTTTATTTACTTTCCTAATAATTTCGCAGTTTCACTTGACCGACGCATGAACAAAGTGGTGAGGCCCTTGNAATATTTTTTATTTACTTTCCTAATAATTTCGCAGTTTCACTTGACCGACGCATGAACAAAGTGGTGAGGCCCTTGACAACGTTAATTTTACACAAGGTGGAAGAATACACAACGTGCATACAAGTAGATCCTAAGCAGGGTTCTTTGTACAGTGAACAGCCTATGCCTGCTTGTCACAAGAACACACTGCGCACAAATGATCTGCCCACAAGTATGTACACAGAGGAAATCACGTCGGTTGGGACGTGCACTGTAAACTGAGATTCTGAAGCCCGTTAGAAGTGCGGAATACTTGAANTGAGGAAATCACGTCGGTTGGGACGTGCACTGTAAACTGAGATTCTGAAGCCCGTTAGAAGTGCGGAATACTTGAATGACCCAGTTTCACACGTTTATCAGTTACCGGTATGTCTTGCGGTTTGCAGAGGATGGCCGAGTTCCAATCGGCAACTTTCGTTAACAAAATTGTCACGTGACAGATTGCANGTCTTGCGGTTTGCAGAGGATGGCCGAGTTCCAATCGGCAACTTTCGTTAACAAAATTGTCACGTGACAGATTGCATCTGCAAAATCGATGACGTACTTTTTTCTAGTTTACGTTTTGTCAACTTCGAATCTTTCAAATTATCGATTTGCCGCTATGTTAGTTTTGCAGACTTTAATTGTAAAATACTCCTGAAACAGAAGTCTTAGTAAACGAATGCGTTTCACACTCGAAATATATATATATCGTAAAGTAAGGTGTTGAAATATTAATGTTGTTTAACAACAGTTGGATTTGATGCCTTTATTACTTTAGTGTGATAATGTTAAATGTCAAACAGTATTTGAAACATGGTTTTTTTCTGTGGAATTTATTTGAAGAGCTCCCGGGTTTCTAGTTTTCAAATAATCATTTCACATGTATGTGTTATCACCCAAGTCGTGGTGTGCAACATACAAAAACCTTGCATGCTAAAGAGTTGACAGTAACGGTTTTCCAATTAAAACCTTTAAAACCTTTAAAACGTCAATTACAACAAAAAAAAAAATCCAAACTAATTGGGACGCGGCCTTCAGTGTCCTATAATATGACCGCCCCTGGCATCCAACTGGGATCTAACACGCGAGCTCTTGAATGCGAGTTAAATATGCTAACAGCCCAGTCAAACTCGGGCTCAAAGAAGCTCCTGGTAATTGCAAACACCTACCGGCGATTTAGCACTAGGGGCATGCCGAATCTCTTCTCGTCATTTAACATCTTTAAAAGGGAGGTCACTTTTGTATAAGCTATTCACGGCAAAGTGAGCACTTTTTGAATCCCTCTCATTTGGAATAATAGTCAATAAATATATTTTATTGTAGCCTTCGACGTTCACTTCCGAGTCCGGTGAAATATGTACTCAGTGTTTATTACTTACATGGCAATATTTATTTTAAAAAGAGGCGAAAGTATTAAAAAATGNACTCACGGCAAAGTGAGCACTTTTTGAATCCCTCTCATTTGGAATAATAGTCAATAAATATATTTTATTGTAGCCTTAGACGTTCACTTCCGAGTCCGGTGAAATATGTACTCAGTGTTTATTACTTACATGGCAATATTTATTTTAAAAAGANCGACGTTCACTTCCGAGTCCGGTGAAATATGTACTCAGTGTTTATTACTTACATGGCAATATTTATTTTAAAAAGAGGCGAAAGTATTAAAAAATGGCTGATAGGTAAAACGTAACGAGGGCCTCAGAAGTGCTCACTTTACCTAGAACAGCCTTTAGCAATCGTTATTACAGACTGTTGACGGTAATGTAAGCACTTTCGACACCAACCTTTGAAAAACGTCACTGCTCCTACTTGCATATGCTGTAACACAGGCACACTGGCTGGCATGAGCCCCACTAAGTTGTTAACGACCGAGGGAAAGTAGTTCCATGTTTTAACGTATTTGCTAGGTACACAATTGCAAATACCGAAATAATTAATTGTGCTTTCTGTTTTCTTAATGCATGTAAGTGCAAGAAATAGCAGATATGTAAGATATTTAATCTTCTTATAACTTCACATTTTTACTAGGCCGACGCATGAATAAAGCGATCAGGTCCACGGCAACGTTAATTGTACATATGGCGGAAGAATACACGAAGTGCATACACGTAGATCTTAAGCAGGGCTTTCAAAAGTGCTCAGTTTACCATCAACAGCCTTCAATTTCGTTTTATCAAGGACTGAATTCCATAATCTCAATTTTATAATGCTCGAAATTGCAAATATCATTGAAATTGAGGTTTAAAATAAAACAGCTTTATTAAAATTTTACGCGTTTTACTTGTATACTTCCATTTATTTCGTAAACGTGTAATATTTACTGTGAGACTAATACTATCATGCAACGCTGATTCGTGTTCCTACGATTTGGAGTGACATAAAATGTTATCACACCTACATATTCTTAAAATGGCTATAATTAAAAATAATATTTAGAAGTTAGCTTGCCTATCTTTAAAGTGCTGATTTCTCTGCATGTAATAAGTTAACTCATGACGTTCCAGGTTCTTGGTTTACGTGTGACGAGCAGAAAGCGCATCTTTACCATCATGGACACTGCTCTCCATTTTCCTAAACGAAGAGTACTTAATCCGCAAGAAATCTGTATGGCTGTGATGTGTATGTCGTTATTAGCCACTGTATTACGTTTCTTATTGCGCAGACAATATTCTGTTACGAGCGTGGATTACCCTCGTGTACTGGACGATGTAATGAGATCATGGGTCCAACGGCTGAATTCAAACATTTAACGTGGGTGGAAGTTAGCAGTTTACACGCGTTCTGACTTGGAGTGTAAAACATCTGTTTGTCTTGGGAACAAACGTTGTTGCTACCCGATACCACTGTGGTGAATTTTCATCCAAAGTTGTCTGGAAAGAGTATTCGTGCGTATGTTATTTTCCTTTGATGTTTCACTGCGAGCATAAAATGCAAACTTATTTGTCAAGAATGTACATCACGGCAAGAGATATATTTTTTGCAGTTGTAGAATTTTTTAAATATTTTGCGGAATGTCACTAATTATAAATAATAATGTAGAAGGAACGAATTCGTAAAATGTTTCCTCTGCGTGTTCGGAGCTAGTTTACTGGCCTAACACAAGATAGCGCTATAATCACGTCTTGCCGTGGTGCTACGTACTAAGTGCTAATCATCTCTCTACACGCCTCATGTGGTATGCCAGTCAAGTGAAATTAAGAGATTTGGGCGGCTCTTAACATCGAGGTCTTGAGAGCCGATGAGGGTGAAGCAAGGTGAGCATGGAACAGCACCAAATGCAAGGGGCGGGGAAAACGGGAGATACCCGAGAAAACTCGCCGATCAGCGACATCGTCCGACACGATTCCCACATGCGAAAATCCAGGGGTGACCCCACCGGGAATCGAACCCGGTTCGTCCAGGTGGGAGGTGAGTAGTCTAACCTAAACACCACCGCGGCCCCAAGAAAATTCCGGAAGTACTCCTATACCGGACTAGCTATTGACTTTACCTTGCAGTGCAGACATAACAACTGAGCCAAGAACTCGTATTTATGTCGAAATATTGATTTTGCCAAATTTTGGCAGCATTAAAATTGTGACGAAATTATGACCTCTTAGTTCCCTTGTCTTGTATGTACTGTAGTGTAAGGTTAACAGCTAGTTCGGTATATGAGGATACTTTCGGAATTTTCTTTTTTAAAAACCTAAAGAAAACGTTTTATTAAAAAACCATCCAACGTGTCTGAGTGAGGTCTGCTTACGAATAGGATTTAAGAAACGTTGAGCGTCTGTATACGTTTTTCAGTTCCTCCATTTCTCTCTAAAGCACGGTTTTGTGATAGTGAAAATGGCTCAAACGGGTGTTTTCCCGGTCATATTTAAGTATGAACATTCCGGTACCAAACATTAAAAATAGGAATAGGGACGTGTATCAAACCTGTATTTTTTATTATTACGTCATAAAATGGTAGGGTCTCCGCTGAAAGTCTCATAGAGGCGCGTTATCGACGGCAAGACTGCACGCCAGTTCAGTGCTTTGCTCGTAGAGGCGATGAGAGAGTTGATGCGCATGTCTCGGTCGCCCCTAGCGCCCCCACGCTTTTAGGCCTCAGACGTGCAAAATTCCTTCAACCGGGCGGCCACCTTAAAGACTGTTCACGGTAAGGTAAGAACTTTTGAAATCAACCTTTGAAAAATGTTACTACCCCTGCATGCCTATATTTTAACGGACACGATGTCTGGCGTGCGCCCGGTTAAGTTGGTAACGACGGAAGGAAAGTAGTTCCACGTTTTAACATTGAATAAAAAGTGTTAGTAAAACATTTGTAAATACTGAAATGATTCCACCTTCTTTCCCTCATTTTTTAAATTCTTTTAAGCTTAATAATGAGCAAATTTGTAAAACATTTACATTTCTAATAATTTCACAGTTTTACGTAACCGACCCATCAATTAAGTGATCAGGCGCGCTGCAATGTTAAATTTACGTGTGGTGGAAGGACACAATGTAATCCGAGAAGTAGGTCGTGAGCAGGTCTTTAAAGAATGCTCAGTTTACCGTGAACAGCCTAGAGAGTAAGTTACCTGGCCCACACGATGGCGCCACAGAATACTTGAGGGTTCAGATGTGAAGTAGCCTCTTGTACGGCGAACTCCCGTCGCACACGCCAGCACATTGTCGTCAGTGGCCGGCGACGTGTGGGAGCGCCGTTTGACAACCGGCGCCTGGTAACTTACTCGCCGTCAAGAAGCCCAGGCAGTAGGGAACCTTTCACAGCGCGCAGCAGCCAATCAGACACCAAGTCCGCTTCCAGAGCTTCGTACAGCCAATCAGCGAATGGAAAAGCCTTCATCGACCTAACCGAAATGCTTCCGTGTACTTGCACTCTAAATCCTAATCAGTGATATCAAAACGTGAAATTACGTTCACTTAATGTTAGTTGATAAGCTACTGCTGACCCGCGAACCAAACAAATTAACTGGGAACAAGTGATTTATAGCAGTGACATTCAGAATAGTTATCTGGCACTGATTAACAGTTGCTCGATTCTCCCTATTTTCAATGATCTGGCTCAATTCTCACTGATTCAAGTTTAGTGTGTGCTTATTCTTTGATGGCGCTGCTGGCACACGGAAGCCATTACACAGGCTACTTGTGTTGGGCCAGTAACCTAGCTCCAAAAACAAGCAGGATTAAATATATCAGGATAGCGCTAACAAGTAAGCTGCAAGAAAACAACGACGGAATCCCGTGCTACCTGACATGGGGTAAACGAGCATCAGCCGACGAACAACTAACTGAGGCTCGAGTGGACGAAGTATTGTGGAGCCTAGCTTGTTGCCAAATAAATCCGCGAAATTCCCTCCTTTCTTAGCCATTACTTTCATTTCAGACTGTGCTGTTGAAAAGTAAAGTTTACTACGCCTTGATACGTAAACACACGTCGATGTGACAATCTTGATTACAGATTACAGCATCGGGGCTCGGCCTCTTCGCCACGTAAGCGTATCGTTTACGACTACCCGGGATCCTAGACGTATTTGTTGTGAAATATCTCTTGCTATAACACAGGGTAAACCTCATTGGAAAGTGCCATCGTCAGTTTAAAAGTTTTCATTTGTTGATTATTTAAATTTTGTCGAACACATACTAAGGATGTTAGGAAATGTTTGCATTGTGCAAAATCATTCCATAACCTACACTTCGGCATGGAGTAAATGACTCTCTAGTCGCTGATACTATTCTAAATAAATATTAACGCTGACAAGTCAATAAGGTTGCCAACTTTCCAGGTTTCGCTTGGACAGTCTTCGGGAAGAACTTTTGTTCTACGTAACATTTTGTCCTGCCCCGGACGCCGAAATCTATAGCAATTGGAATTTAATGCATTCTGTAGACAAAAAGTTCTGTGATTTTTTCATAAATCACCTACGTGGTGTGTATTATTGAAATTCGTATCGTCAATTTTAGTGTCTAATGCATTCTATGAAATAATTTTGAGTTTATATAGTTAATCGTTAATTAATGTATTTATTTTACGAGTTGTTTTTCCATGTGGCGAAGTTAAGGGGACATAGCTTTGTCTTAAACCTAACCACAGAAAAGACTAATAATATACTTAATTAAATAATATGAAAGAAACAGAAATGCTAATCTGAATTAATATTATAAAACTTACAAACTAAAAAAGCGAAATATTTACAGTACATACACAGTAAATAACTTATTTATAGGCTGGATGTTGAAAATGTATAAATTAACAATAGCGTGTCAGGTTCATAAATGGATACTACAAAGTTATGAAATCAGTAAGGGAAAAATATACATATAATGTAAACATGTTAAGTAAAGAAGAATAAAGAAAAAAATGAATTTCATGGATATAACAATCTCACAACTAATAAGACAAGCTAAAACTATTACACACAAGATAAGTACTGTACTAAGTAATTTAACGACTCTTAAATTGTTGCAAAAAACATAGGAAAGTTACTAAAGTAAACTGAAACGAAAAACCATTCAGCATCACATACACTGATACAGTTACATACATGTGGCTTCGGCCACTATTCACGCTGTTTTCAAGTTTTGCAAATATGGTCGCGAGACTCGTTGCCCGATGTGTTCTGTTATATGATTTATGGTCCATCATCATACCTTAACGGGCTATAGGAGCAATGCAAGTTATTGATAAAAGTTATGTCATGAAGACTATATAAAAGGAGTTTATTTAACATTAAGGTTATACAATATTATTTCAATATAAACATTATTAAGTATACGCGGGGGTGGGGGACTATACAAATATTTACTGAAGTATTAATTTATATAAAATTATAAAGATTTAACCGGCCACATTCTGAGTAAAGCCTGATTGGAGAGTCCCTACTTTGTTCATGATTCCGGCGGAAGTCGACGGCCGGACACACCCATCTTCAGTGGTCTTCGTTCCAATGGCCCGACGACAAAAGAAAGACACCGCCCACGGGCTACACTACCCTATATCGGCTACGGTGTCCCCGTTTGCTGGCCGGTGGAGGGGGTGTCTGTGGTTTGCAGTTTCATAACTAATTTCATCAATCACGACCCTTGTCCTGGATAAATAAGTAAAGGTGTGATCAGGCAGGCCACTCAGCTAAGGCCTGATCACTACTCATAACAGTTCGTATAGAGCATTTCAAGTTCGCGCTGTAGCCACCGACAATTATGTACAATAAGCGCTGGTGTTATGTTTCGGTATTATCACAGACAGATTACCCTTAGAACGGGCCCTGATGTTGTGATAACAGTTGACTGTGTAATTGTTGCCTTTTATCAAGTCGTAGACATGGTAGCTTTTCGTAATAGGGAGACTCGTGATCCGGTGTTTTAAGAATAAAAATAAAACGGATGCAAAATTTTGAATTTTCTGTAGTATTTACTAGTTATTCGGTGAGGTTATTGTAAATTATGTCACAGTAGTCAAAATACGGAAAAATAAGTACCAGTACAAAATATTTTCCAATGAGCCCAGGGAGTTAGTTTTTAGACGTTTCATGAAATAGAAATGCAGCCAAAGCCTTTTTGCTCATATTAGCGACATGTCACGACCTATTGAACGCGCTGTTCAAGATGAGATACAAATTGTTAAGACACGATGTTTATTCGATTTGTGTGCGTTGCCTACGGTGATTTTTGGAAGTTCCGTTGTGATAGATAACAGCTGACACCAACAAATTGTCTGAAATTTTGATCAATAAGAGCTGCAAGTAAATATCATGGCCTGATACTGTGCAGTACCATAAGGATAATCCAATTGTAATTTCTGCATGGAAAAGTAAAAATAGATACAGGTTTATGAGGAATTAATGATGACTTGTCATTAAAAAGTCAATGTTATCCATTACATAGTGAACAGTGTTTCAAATTCCCATCGATTTGTATTGTAGTTTTCACTAGGGTGTATTAATGATCACAAAAAAATTATCAGTATGCGTACTTAATGGTTATTTTAAATTACGAAATTTACCAATTAGTGAGAAAGAGAGGGTAGTGGTCGAAACCAATATACGGTATTACGACTTTGCAATGAGGACTACGTTGAAAGTAAAACTACAAAAATTCGTCTAAAGTTCAACCACACGTGTGCAACCAGGCCAGTATACAACAATATTAAACTTAATTTATGACTACATTTTCGTAACGTTGCAATCATTAAAAAATGTGCCATGAAAATCTGGCGAAGCAATCCGTAATAACTTGTTGAATTTAATGCCAGATTGTTCGGGAATAAATTATCATTTTCGTACGTTACACAGCAACAGCGTTTTGGAATGGAGCAAACATATCTCCGTAATTCCAGATAGTCTCGTCTGCAGCGACACATCTCTGCCAAGAAATTCACGAGGCTCTCACAATGGTTACACCAGGAGAAGACGACTTGTAACGGGCAACACCTACAGCAGTCTACCACACGAATAGCTATACATCTGTGTGGCGCAAACCTTGCTTTCGAAAAGTGTTAAGGGGTTTCATCGACTTCCAACCACTTCCACTTCGCTTACACATCATAGTGTATCATAGTACAGGATATACTCTTCGTCACACGTCGCTATGCGATTTGTTAGGGTCTCGCTGTGTTCACGATCTAGCAGGTTATTGCAGACGACTACCTGCTTTTGAGATCTGGCTCTTGGTAGTTGTGTCAAGCTTCTCTGGTCGTCAGACTTGCGAGACCCAGTAGTCCGCGCATTGACACACGCCGAACTGCAGCCGAGAGTTCTCAACAGAGCAAGACTGCGAGCCAACAGCTGTATTTTAGCATACAGCATGAACGGCCATGGTAAAATCTAACATAATATAGGATTTTGGACATAAATCTCAAGATTTTTGGGAGACTCGCAGGGGAGGGGTGAAGCCTAAAAACAAGGCGTGATTAAATGCTTCAGTGTAACCGCACTAGCCTCGCTCATCTCATAGTTCTGCATTCGCAGGCAACTGGAGTCATCAGAACTGTCGAACTAAATGTGACACGTTATAAAATTTCGCACCTCCGCCAATATTAGATCACTGCACCTGTACAATCAAACAACAGTCTCTATTTCGTTCTATACGCCGAGGCTAACCAGGACCTTAATCCAATTGTTGGAAAACTGTGAAGGTTAATATAAAGGAACTACATCAGCATTGGTCTTCTGGAATGGGGACGGCAAACGCATAACAAAAATCATCCCTAGTGCGGCAAGGAGGGATAGAACCTACGACTTTCCGATACGAGTCTGACGAACAAGAACCTATCGTTTGAGTAGAACGGGCAGTGCGCGATTTTTCGAATTATAAAATCAAGAACATAATTCGAACTACTTAATATATATTGGTGGGGTTAGATTTATTGACACGTTATTTGAATGATGGTAACTGTCATATACACCAATAGTTCACGCAATCTTTAGTTTTTTTATTTAAAAAATTGCCAACATCTGTGGCAACGTCGGAACTACGGCAACTGACCTTGATAACTGTCATACACACCAATAGTTCACGCAATCTTTAGTTTTTTTATTTAAAAAATTGCCAACATCTGTGGCAACGTCGGAACTACGGCAACTGACCTTGATAACTGTCATACACACCAATAGTTCACGCAATCTTTAGTTTTTTTATTTAAAAAATTGCCAACATCTGTGGCAACGTCGGAACTACGGCAACTGACCTTGATAACTGTCATACACACCAATAGTTCACGCAATCTTTAGTTTTTTTATTTAAAAAATTGCCAACATCTGTGGCAACGTCGGAACTACGGCAACTGACCTTGAATGGAGTAATTAGTGCAGCTGCAAGGGGAACAGATGGTTGCGCATGATCACTCGAGCGGGGCTTGGCCGCAAACACTCCCGGTTTTCACACGTAGTGCTCCTTGTCTCCGTACAGATAGCAGCACCGATTTTTTCCCCCAGTGTGCCCTTGGTCAACGAACGAAAGCGAGAGCACTGAAATTTCTGCATGCTTGAGCTGTCGTGACCGAGAAAACTTTAACTGCGAAACAGTCGACATTATCGCAACCAACAGAGAGCTATAGTTCACTTACACGTTTACAGTATGCTGTCGCAGTCAGCCAACATGGACGATGCTCAAAGTATTCTGCTTGCATTCTGCTGCAACTCTATCCATTGATGTTTAGTCTCACTAGGTCAGTTAGAGTAAACGTCAACGTAATTGTGAATGCGTTCCTTTTACAGTATTTCATATTGTAAAATTAAAATCGGGATAATTAACCATCTATCCTGATTTTGGGCATATTGTTAACTTGAAATTTCGAGATTTTATTGCCGTATGGTTTTTATAAGATACTTCCCGTCCTTCAGAAAAGTTTTCCACAAAACTGTTTTGTTTACTCTTTTTTTTTTTTTTCTCCCATTTCTCTTGCTTTTAAAAAGAATCAAATCATTTTTACTTGTTATTTACTTTTCTAGAAACAAAGTTCGCTGTTACCCTTGTACTCTCATTATTATACTACTGGTAAAAAACACATCGTGCAGCTGTATCGTGTAGACGCGCCATTCTCGTATGTTTTAACTTAATAGACAATAGAAGTGCGTACTGCTGGCAGATGTTTAAACAAATACATATATATACAGACATATATATGCTATATATGTGTGTATACATACATACATAAATATTGTCCGGCCAAATTAACAAAGGATCCCGTGAGCGGAAAGTGCAGCTCTTCCACTCGCGTGACGCACGGCGGGGAAGACAGGTACACTCAGTAGAAACTACTACGGACCGTCTGCGACACATTCGGGAATGTCAAAAGCGGTAGTGTGGTTTCCCTATCGCTTATCACATGGAATACGAGGTTTTAATAGTTTAATGCTCATCGAGTATACAGATACAACACAGTGACATTTGTTGTAATGTGCATTCGAGGCGAATAAGATTATTATATGAAAAGACCATTTGAAATTTTCAGTGAATAAAGATAAATTTGTTGGAGTGACAGGAAAAAATCTACCTGGTGTTAATAAATAAATACGAGAGAGGACAAGCTACAAATCTAAAGCATTATTAACAATATGCACAGTAAACATTAACTTGAATTCATTTAATGGATCTACAAAAATTATTCGCAGTTAAAATTTTCTCCACATAAAGAATAGCCCGAAGAATATTTTACCCTAGAATAATATGGGCTACCAATATTCGTATGGAGACGCAACGAAGCTAACGGGTCGAACCACGCCCCCCCCCTTCTCCCCAAAGGAGAAGGTGATGGTGGTACATGTTGATATAACAATGACGATGGTGATGACGGTGGTGGTGATGATGAACACATTATACAGAATGATACTGAACCACAGGTACACCCGCTGTGAGGTGCTTCCTTATGCAAAATGAGATAGAAAACATTATACGACCTGTGTCCTGCAGTAATTCGCAAGGGAAGTAGATGCCCTTGAAAATCGATCTTTCAAATTATTCTAATTCAAAATAATTAGACCTACTTGCAATTGAAGAACAATTCCGTAAATTTTGTTGTCTTGAATCTATATCTGAAATATGCGAATGGTTGTTGGGTAAATCATCCCCATTGATTGAGAACAAAGGGGTTGCCATGTTATAATCCAACAAATATGTGTAACCCTTGGGTGTTCATCGCTTTTAATGACGCCATAATCATGTGTACACAATGCACAAAAAAAGTTGCCGTGGTGTAATTCTCTCAGGCGAACGGTTGTCGAAAAAACAGACAAAGTTTGTAAGGGTACCTGGCAGGCAACTAAACTAGTTTTCTCTAAATTATTTTAAAAATAGCCTCGGCTGATATAAAAAATGATGGGCATGCCAGTGTAATCTCAATTCCATTTCCACAGTGTTGATGATCATCTATGCTTGCTGAACTGAGACTGTAGCATAATCACTATGTCTTTAGAGTCGCGGTTTCGTTTGGGATAGAATTCAGGTAATAAGGATGGAAACCGTTCAGAAAAGTACTAATCGATATTATTTTACGCATTATTTGGAAATATGACGTCTTAGCACTAGCGACTGCATCGATCACTTCTGCAATCAAAGTTATTGCACGTGTTTGAACAAAGATAACATCATGGAACCTAGCTCGTATGGCACACAAATGACTCCGATAAAGTTCTCATCGATTACAGCTGCGTGCAAATATATCCACGCATACTTACTCCTTGATGTGGACTGGTAAAATATACATCTGTAACTATTGTTCTTCTGGGTTTGCCATATGTTGTTATTTGTATGTGCCCGCAGAATTGCAACATGATCGCTCAAGAAATGTGGGACCAAAAGAAGAAAACGAAGTATAGTCATGTTAACAAAAGGGAGTAGTTCAATATACGTTCTTTCTCAAATGATAACCCCAACACATGAGGGATTTTATCTAGAAATCCTACGTGCAGTAAAGAGTGTAAACATTTCTCACAAACGGACACGTGAAGTGAAGTAATGTTTTCTATAAATTCCACCATTGAGAGGCGCCAGCTAGACATAATTATTCCATTTCGCTGAAGGTAAAACCTACAATTTTTATAAGAACCATTATTATCTCCCGAGTGGACCCTGCATTTTTCGGCCATGTAAAAGTAATATTTCAGTGCTGTGACAAATTTGGACGGGTGTTTCTGCTTATAAACGCATATTTCAAATTTTTTTGGAAAAATCTCTCCAAGTGAATTTATTGATAGATTCGCCCTGGGACGCGAGATTTAATGAACTCAGCGGTTTAACTAAGTCACTTAAAACAGTAGTGTTACAACTCTGAGGGAGGGAGGAGCAGGATATACATTACCCCTCCTTAAATTTAGCAAGGGGCAAAGAATGGAAATAAATGGGCACCCAAATGTTTTTTTTTTCCACCGAGATGCACTAATTTATTGCATACAATCTCAAATAAATTATTATAACTTATTTCTGATACTAATATACATCTTCGCTTCTGGATTATAGAAGTTTCTCAATTTTTTCACAGCATGTAATTTTGGTTTTGATAGCAGCAAAATTAAATTTATAAAAGAAGCAAAAATGTCTAAAGAGGGAGGGAGGCCTAAAGGCCTACCCTTCCTTTCCCCAGGGAGGCGCCTAAATCGTGCCCCCCCCCTCCTAAAGCTGGTTCCACACACAATACAACGACGCGTCGTAATGCGATGGCCGGCGACGGGTTGTACTTACTGTTTCACAAGTGAGCGACGATGTGTCGGCGACGGACGCTGTACGAGATGGTGCTGCCATCTATTTCAGGAGGGGGGGGGGAGGTTTCTTGGCCTCACAAATGTGACAAAGGACACGCGAAAAACATTGACGCTGTGGGTAGAAGATAAATAAGCCAGTACGAGCGCGATGTGCGAAGATACTCGGCCATGGGAACCCCAATCCCTCTTTGCCGCGATGCACGTCTCCTTGCATATTTTTCCTTCCCTTGCAAGCGTAAGGGGGTTAGCCCTGAGACGCAATAATCCCGTTCCTACCGCGGACTAACATATAACACTGTGCGATGAAAGCTACGCAGCAGCACACGAGTATGGAGGAGACGTAAGACGAAGGAGAATTATTTTGATGTTAATAGACGTGGATGTAAGCTCGCGTGCCGTCTTCAAAACGTGAACCAGTAGTTGTTCGTATTCTCCACGTATACAAACACTTGTTCTTCTCCGATAACAGCAACACCAGGACTTCGCGCAACGCACTCCTCGCCGACGCACTGCTGCTTCGTCCTGATTGGCTGCATGCAGCTTATCGCATCGCAACGTACAGCGGAACCACCTCGAGGCAAGGCTTCACCCCTCCACCAGAAATTCTTCATTTTCGCGGCATAATTTTGGATTCATAGTGATTACTAACAACGTACGATCATAGAAAGTTACATTTTACGAGTTGTTTAGTATTTTTGTACGTAATTTTAATATGTTTGTTGTAAAAAAAGTCAGGAACATACCAATAAGTTCCTGTTTTTGTGCATGCAGGAAATAGCATACACTGAAAATGAGATACAAAAGTATTAAACAACTAGTAAATTGTAAATTTCCTATAATCAAACATTTTCAACAATACCTCTGAAACTGAAATTACGACACGAAAACGAAGGTGTTCTACATAGTAAGCGAAGCGGAGGCAAGTCGGAGACGTTTAGCCGCTGACCTATGAGTTCCTCAGCGATCAGAGTTGATATCGAAGGTCGCAGCGTTTCTGCGGTGCTATTCCTGCTTGGCTGGGGACTAAGTTTTTAGTCTGAGCGACTGCTCTAAGTGACGCAGTGGGTAAAATAAGAATGAATGCGGGATTCTGTGAAACCTCATCCTTGACGGACAGCTGCTGGCTGAAGTCGAAACAGAAGAGAGGGATTGTCCGCCCAGCATCCACTTCGAGAGGAAGCTGGACCGCATCACACCTCAGAGTCGTCTTCACAGCTCGCACTTCCCAAAATAAACATGCTTATTTAAATATGGCCCGTCTCATATAGGTTGGCGAGATTTTGACAGTTCGACGAAAGTAGCGCCAAGTGGCGGCTGTATATTTATTTTATTAACACGCTGTCAGCTAATCCACTTTCCATTGTAATGCGTAACAAATTTCAAGGTATTTATAGACTCCGTCTGTCTAAAAAATGTGTAGGTTTTAAAAGCAAAAACACAAGACCTTGCAAAAAATGAAATATTTGTTATCTATTTTTCTTATTTATTACAGGCAACGAATTTGGGTTAACGTTTACGAGACGGTAATTGTAGTTCTTATCACACTTTGGATGTTACAGCTGATATGTTAAGACTGGAAATAAAAGTAATACGGGAAATTTGCTTGACAAAGCACTTTTCATTCGCCAACAAACAACTTACCAACGACTTTTGCAAAGCAGTTATTCTGCTATTACTAATATACTCATTCCACGCTCTTGTCAGCATGTCCGGTGTTACGGTTTGGATGGCGTTCGTGACTCTCGGTTTGAGGTGGTGAGGGGGAAGCGAGCTCGCATTCGACATTACAATGTGAAGGGGACGGTCTGATGTTTCCTTTATGGTGCGTCACCTCATTGGCACCTAGCTGTTCGCGGATACCTCAACGAGAGTTGCCGCAACGCTGGATTGGTCGAGGAGCAACTGGTGACCAGGCTATTCATCACTGGCCCCCAAGAAGCCTGAATCTTACCCCGTGCGATTTTTTTCTATAGGGGGAAATAAAGGATGAAGTGTTTCGTCCACCATTGCCAACTAACATTGACGACCTCAAAACGAGAATTACGGACGCCATCCAAACTGTAACACCGGACATGCTGACAAGAGTGTGGAACGAATTTGAATATCGCGTAGATGTCGTTCGGGCCGCTCGTGGTGGTCACATTGAACATTTATGAAGATATGGTAAACAAACTTCACGGTTACACGGTTCATTTGATTGGTCAATCAAGGTTGTAGGTTGTTTGGTTTTGATATTATAGACCTTCAAAGTTGGGGTATTCTTTTATACTCAGCCTTTATTACCAGTTCGCACACAAACTGTCGTCATGAAATACGGGACTGAACCGCTCCAATTGATTTTTTCATAACGTAGGAAATGTTTTAAGTATTTAGGATGGTTTTAAACAGTAATTAAAAGTTGTCACCGCCGATATTTTTCGTCTACGTCGAATAAGTATTTCAAAGGGTTTCAACCCCACGGATACAAAATCAAGATGGAGGCGTCCTTTTCGGTTTCCTCAACAACTGGTTTCAAGTAATAGCCACGGGGAGCGCCCCACGCTCTGAAACTGCGATGTGATTGGCGAGGTACGAAACCCGGTATGGAACCTGCCACGAAAAATAGGACGTTTTCTGTTACCAAACCTGAAACCTGGTAATGAAATCTGGCCGTACAAAGCGGAAAATGCCATGACGGGTCCCATACTAGCTGGTAAAACGGCCGCTATGGCGTGTCTTGCAGAAGCTCTTACGGAATCTGGTATCGTGTGATGTGGCCTGCTGGCCGGTGGCGCCAGTTTGCCGGCGCGTGCAGCTGTAGTCTGCGGCGTAGGCTGTTGTTTCACCTCTGTATTGTCAAGTACTCTGTGGCGTAGCGGTGTGGTGGGAGCAGTGTCCGCGTGCCGGCCAACACTCCGCGCGCACACACGCACGTCTGTACACGGAGG
>NQII01003396.1:191563-219505 GCA_002778355.1 Clitarchus hookeri | reverse complement strand
GGGGGGGGGGGGTTCACTGCTCCCCGCGTGTCCAGGGCAGGGTCGACCACTAGCCGCGTTCTCCGCGTCTCAGTCATTCCCAACCTTTCTCTTTAACGTGCCGCCCGGCCGGCCTTGGACATAGCTCGCCCCGGCCGCGTTGTAAGGGCACGGCTTGCGGCATCAAGGTGGCTTTGCAGCCCACACCTTAAAGAGTTATGGCTCAGTCGTGGCCTTACGAAACCACACTGAAGGCGTCGTATGTCGCCGTCGGCGCTGTAGCCTATGCGGTCTCTTCTGTGCCCACCGCCTCATAGTCATCGTCAATTCAAAGTGGGTACACATCGTTTGGCCTAAAGTTGTTTGCCATAAACGTTAGGGCAAACGCCTTTAGGGCGAATGTGACAAGGGCAAACGCCTCTATTGCAAACGCTTGTTCGAGAAAATTATTTTAGGGCTAACGCCTTTAAGGTAAACGCCTTTAAGACAAACGACGCGTAGGGCAAATGCCTGTTTGTGCTAGTTACACGAGAAAAGGGTTTCAGGACAAATAACGCATCCCCCTCCCTTTTTTTTTTTCACGACATACGTTTTTTTTTAATACAATGTAAAATCTTTTGTAGCAGTCACTAACTGAAATTTGCAGTAGTTTGTGGGTTAAATATACTGTTACAAGTCGCCCGTTGGGTATGCAAGTTTGTGATGGAATTAAGGTCTTAATAAAAGAACTATAATTAAATAATAATTGATTTACTATGGTAAACAAATACATACAGCAATTATTTGCAACATACAACTGCCTAGTCCTACTATTAACACATTCTGTTTTTATAACTGAGTGCAATTTTTATGCTAATATCATTCATAATTAAAGTCTTAAGCACTGCCTATTTACTACTTACAGTCACTTAATCATCACTCATTAATTACAAATATGCGACCAAAATGTTTAATGTACAGCATTAAAATGTCCGTTACTCAGGGGAAAAGTTCCACTTCCTTACAGTCCAGGCAGCTTCTGCTCGCCAGATGTTTGCGTCCCGCAAATCGCATATGTCGCACGCTATCGACACTAATGGCCACTCAAGACTGCCGACACAGAGGCAGGCCACGGCTTTTATAGCTGAGGTGGCCTGGCCCAGAAGCTTCTTCGCACCCCGAGTCGCACCACTCGAGGTGACGTCGAGAAAGTTCGCGCAGTCACTGCCAAGTCGTCGACTCTTACACTTGGCTAGAGTGACGCCAGTCCCGTTAGCGATAACCAGGCAGGAGGGGCAGGACACCCGCCCCTCCGTAGTGAACCGTTGACGTTGTCTTGAGGAGAAGAAACCAACCACTGGACCAGCCGCGGCAAGGGGGAGGGGGTAAATTCACGAAGGCGAAGCGGCCGCGCATAACAGTACGTGTACAGAATGAGGAATCAAGCACGTCCGTTTGAGGACTTATTTAAAAACATCGATGTTTTCAAATATTAACCGCCATAGTGTTCTGTTTTTGAGGATACAGTGTAAAATTTAAAACACCGAAAAAAAAAAACAAGTGAAATCTACATTTATTCGTTAATATTTTCCAGGCATAAAATACTGTGTACTTTTTTTTTTGGACAGAACTACATAGGGCATATCCCGTCCAAAATTTCCCTTAACATCACTGGATGTTCTTTATTAATTCTAACGTATTGGGAGTCATTAAGTAATTCGTGTATGGGTGTAGTCCAAAAATTAATTAAGGGGGACAGAATCATATCGGTGTAATTTTTACTTCAGCTGACGCGGAGGTGTGGTTGTAATATTTACTCAGGGAGGAGTACAGTGAATCAGGTTCGATTCCCGGCTAGGTCACGCGATTTTTTTTTTTTGCTCGTGGAAAACGCGGGAGGCGGTGCCTTTGACATGTTTTCTGTGTACTCCCGCTCCTCTTCTAGAGTATTCCGTCGCTGCTTCATTTCCTCCTCACCTCACTCCTATCTTCCTTGAAGAACTCGACTGTTACTGAGCCACCTCAACCTTTAACTAACTTACTTATTTTCTTACCAGTACTCGTCCCTACGAAAGAAGCTGGACCGTCCTAGCAAGATAGTCAGACACGCAACTTCTAGCATTTCAGGGCTTGTTCAGAAGGCGAATTCACAAACATCCGACGCATCTGCCAGTCACGTGATCTTCAACCAATCGCACGGCTACTTTTTTTTCTATCCATCAATCCGTAAAATATTTCTCAAACTTTAACTTTCAACAGACCGAGGGATGGGGCCACCTTCTGACGACATTCCTTAGACGCGAATACGCACTTTGAAATAAAATGCAAGGCGGTGGATCTGTGTGTATTATCTTCGGCGGCAAATTCAGGAGTTTAAAATGTAAACAATAATTCAATACAAATTCTAATCACGTGAAAAAATTATCTCCCCAATATATTTTTCTCCTAAAAACGCACTTCCAACCAAAATACACTTCCAACTAAAGAAAGATCACGATGTTAAGTTGTCGCGCTGAAGTTTTGCCGTACAGAAGGGTTGACGGACGACGGATTGTTGTGAATCGCTTTCAACTGACGGTTGACTGACTGACTGACTGACTGGTGCAAGGGATGGTTGTGAGCCCAGCTTTGCCGGGCCACGTGTTCATCTGTCAGCCGAATCACACCCAGATGATATCGCGTAGATATATTTCCACCCGTTTCAACTGTTTATGTGCCGAGTTTGTGGAAGTAATCGTGGTAACATTTTAAATCCTACCTGGCAGTAGTTTTTTTTTTAATAATCATTCTGACCGCAGTAGCTCGCCGTCATCAAATAACACTAACGAACTTTCAAATAATCACAAATTCAGAATTACTATTGGGTGAATTTGAACTGATGTACGTACTAAACTACTAAAAACGTTTTAATGATTTTAATACCTTCCAACTATCCTTACCAAATAATGATATCGAAAACTTCATAATTATTTTGGTAATTAAAAGAAATAATGTCCAACGGAGGAAGTTAAAATAGTTTATTTCGGTTAATATAATTTGGTGATTTGTCATCGTAAGTTTGACAGGTTTTCATCATTTTCATATCTATTGCTTCACAAATTTTATGGCAGCATAACGGTCTTTTGTGTTCAGTAAATTTTAATGAGGGGAAACACGATAAGTTTTATTTATGTGCCTGTGTCATATTCTTTAGTGTATTTTGTCCGCAGCCCATACACTGAATTCCGTTTAATGGTTAAAAAATTATAATAAGGGTAAATGTCTGATTCGTGAATTTTTTAAGAGCTGTTTCTTTAATTTGTCTTATGCCTATATAGGTCTTGTGTTTTCTTTCGTAATTATTCAGAGGAATCGATTAATAAAAAATATTAATTGTATGAATTTATGGTACATGAATGAAGCACCCGATCTTTGATTGCAAGGACACGAAACAACGTTTAATGCTTACTTAAGTTCGCCGTGACCTACTTCCGCTCTGCCTGACCTTCACTTCAGCTGTTGCACTCGTACCCCGACAGATACCTAACACGACGTACACGTTTTTCGTATGGGTATTCAAAACTCTATCCTTCTGAAACATCATACTACGTCTCCTCATTATTCTTCCCCTCTCTCCCTCGTAATTATAATTAATATTCAGAACACCCTTTATTATGTTCAATCGCTTCACGATCATTCTATGTAGTCGAGTACTACCTAACCGATATACTACATAACTAACTGAAGTTAAATTAATTAATGCAGAAACATAGCACCTGCAAAAAATAGTTAATATTCTTCTTTGTGTGTCATTACATATTATGAATGTGTTTGCAGTCATGCTGCTTTTATTTTAAACACGTGTAGTTTACTGTGTATCTAGAACAGAATTTGGTTATTTGGTGCAATGCAATTACCTACTGTTGTAAGACAATAAAGAAATAAAAATCACCTCAGTGTGTAAATAAAGTTAGATAACATGCTTAATTTATATAAATAAGTAAATGTATAAAATGTTGTAATAATACAACATGTTAACTGGTATGAGGATAAATTGTCTGTTCGAAGTGGCAAAAAAAAAAGTATTATTTTTGTATTTGTAAATTAGCATTTATTTAATTACTTAAATTAAGGTTGTAGTAAATATTGTATATGATATTAGATTTAGGCAAAATAACTGGTATTATAATGAAACTGCCACAAATTTCTAAAAATTCTTGTATTATTTTTTTTCTAAATAGTTTGTAAATAAATTCCATTCGTATTTTTTAACTTTTGTTTTATACACGTAGTCTAGTTAATATAACTGTTTGTTAAATTTTTAAGCGACTTGATGCACTCTTCAGCTAGTTTTTAATGGAGACATTGAACTGATTAAACAGTTATTACAAAATACCATAATCAGCACACTAGGCAATGTCAAGAAATATCACGACCCTTTATCCTTACGTGTCCTTTACTATCTAAAGAAACACACGTTTTGTGGATGTATTGCCAATATAAGCGCGCAAATGTACAGAAAATCACAATTTATTTTGAGTAATTATTATTAAAAGCATAGTCTACTTGCGGCCATTGCAATCATTCTAAGCTGAAGATCCTCATACTTAGATTACTGACATGTACTGCATGTACTTGTGTGCTTATGCATTGTTAGTATATACAGGGTGATTCTAAAATCATGGGACAAACATTGAGGGGTGGTAGAGCTCACTAAAAGAAAAACAATTATTGCATAGGAATACATGGGCGGGAGTGACGCGTTGAGGCACAAACACACAAATAACACATTAACGGAAACATAAAATGTTCATTAGCAGCATACGTAACGAGTGATTCCGTACAGAAAATATTAAAACAGTTGCTGGAAATGCATCCACCAACAGTCACGCATGCTTGGCGACCTCTACATATGGCGTGATTGGCTGACAATGGTGGGGTGCGTGAAATACCAGGAGTATTTGAATCTGTTCGCCAATCACTCTACCGACGCTACCAAGCTTGCATTACTGTCGGTGGTAGCAATTTTGAGCAATTATTATAAACATTGCTGTAAAAAGGCATTTAGCGGCGACTTTGTAAATAAACAACGTGCTGCATTTCATGTGTTATTTTTGTGTTTGTGCCTCAACGCGTCACTTCCGCCCATGTATTCCTATACAATAATTGTTTGTTTTAGTGAGCTCTACCACCCCTCAATGTTTGTCCCATGGTTTTAGAATCATACTGTATATACGTATTCAATATGTGCGTGAAAGTTACACGTTTTGTTTATATTTATTTGGGCGGCGGAAAGATCTATAATGCGACGAAGGCTGAAAGCAGAACTTAGTAGCAGGTCTTCAGAAATATCTGACGCGTGAATGAACTGTACACGTCTTTCTTAGCTGCAATCCGTCACCCAGAAAGGCCAGTGAACCCTCTCCGTCAGTTCTTCCTGCTCGCAGTACCGCACTCCGACTTGGCAACGCAGCTCATCTTCTCTGCCCCCTCGCACTCCCCTGTCCCAAATTACACAGCGCGGAACTCGCCCCACCACAACCCCTACTGACTCACGACGTTTTTCAGTGCACCGCCCAGAGTCTCGAGTTCTGGTGGTTTTAAATGTCGCCGCAAGGTAGCAGCACTTCCTTGACACTATAAACCGTATCGGACGTGACATGAAAAACAATAAATAGAAAAATAAAATGCTAGTAAACGGTGTTACGTAAATGAAATGTGACTTGACCGGTACTCTGCAAAACATGTATACTATGCAATTTGATTTTTATTTTACCTTTGAAATTAATTCTAAAATACTGTGAGAAAAAAAAAGACATGGCTAATGGTTGCCGCAGAAGTTAATCTACCTATGAAAAATTCAATTATATGGGTTTTTTGTTGTTACACCTTACAAATACCTAATGTTAATACATAAAGATATCATTATATTTATCACAGAAATATCAATTTTCCTATAATATTCAGTAATTGTGACGAAAGCTCCCAAAATAAGTTATTATATCTGATTTAAATATTAAATTTTTACACTTTTTCTAATACAATCATTTAAAAAGTCTTACATAAAAGTTTCTTACATCAATACGTGAGTAGAAAAAAATGTTTGGGTTGATTTTTGTGATCTTTAGTTCAACTAAACATCCGCCTTAAGGTGGAACGCTAGTTAAGGGCAGGGAGCGATACCAACAAATGTCCGGATCTAGCTGCAAGTAGTTCAGCTATCTACCGCTAGGTGGCAGCAGCGTCGAAGCAGTTATGGCGCCAGTTTGTTTGCATGTGTCGTAGACGCGCAGTTGGTCAGATGACAGATAACAGACTAGCACAGCAAGACTCGCAGCGATACGGACTCGTACTCACTGTTCGTTGCCAATTCCAAAAGAACAATAAGCCTTTTTAACTCTTCTTAAAAAATCGTTTAGTTTTAAACAACGTGAAAATAGGTGGTCTAATCTGCTGTGACATAAACTCAAAATGTAATTCCATTTGTGAATAAATAAAAGCGATTTAGGTTAACTGCCAAATTGATTTAATTAAACATTTCAACTAACTGAAAATGTAGCTAGTTATTTAGAATGTAATGGCTGGCGAATAAGGTATTCGTGGTATATTTTTTCCTGTCTTAAATCATACAGTTACATAAAGGACTGTGAAAGACATAACTTGGTGGGCTTCTATACACCGGCACAACTACTCTACGCTCCAGAATATTCCTTTATCGTGAAGGCAACATATAAGCATATATTATTTAACATCAAGTGATATTTTTTTACCCACACACTATTGTATACTGAATTAATATAGTTACTTCTATGGCAAGAGGGAGAGGGGAAAATGCCCTCCTGCCGCACCCTGGTTACGCCCGATCGTAGAAGGGAAATAAGCCAAGAGTACAACACTGGCGCACAGTATCGTCACACTAACTAGGTTATGTACAGACAAACCGCGCAGGGCGATCTTCATTAAGGCAACACCGCCAAGCATCCGCCTACCTGCCACTTGAACTCCGTCGCAGTGTGTTCGAAATATAGGTTTTATAAACGAAACTATCTAACATGCGCTCGAAGCACTCATCTACGAAAATAACACACGCGTCAGACGACGCCTGTAGGTAACTTTCCAGACATTGTGCACATCAGAAACATCATTTGCGGGCACTACAACATGGCTGAAAGCTGTTTTTTCGAAGCGCTGTCAAAATACTCGGGTAAGATACGCACGAAAGTACTAAAGGAGCCTGCAGTGGACCTTGCTACAGACTTTGCGCACTTAAAGCGCCATAGGCACACGGCAGAACGACGGGAACACTACGCCAGTTCAGAGCCTCGAGCGTACGGGCGACCCGTGCACTTGATGCGCGTGGCAAGGTCGTCCTTATCGCTCCCGCGCTTCGCGACTTCCAAAGCAAATAACAGCTCCAGGTAGGCGAGAACAGTGACGCCGACTCTTTTTTTTCTCCATCTCCTCCCATAGAAAATATTTTCAAGGTTGAGTAATAACCATACAACATAAAAAAAAATCAGTGCAGTTCACTGATGTTTTTATCTTTTAAGTTTCATGGGCAATGGTGATTCATGTTATTATGTTGGTATGATTGGATTGTGTCCATCGCCGACCATGAGACTAAATTTAAAAAAAAAAAAAAAAAACTCACACACAGAATTTAGCAAGACAAAAAACGAAAAACATAAGGTTTTTCGTTTTTTTTGTCTCGCTGAGTTATGTGAGAGTGCGAGTTTTATTTTGTTTAGTCTCACGGTCGGCAATGGACACAGTTCAATCATACCAACATAATAACAGTTCATTTATGGTAACATATCTATAGAATATGGCATGCTAAGCTGCAGTTTTGTGGGAAAACGTAATACTTTAACGTGTGACATCTTTTGGAACTGAAGCCTCGCTGACCCACTTTGCGAGCGCCTCTCAGTCGACACGTGCCACGAGGCAGGTGACGAATCGCAGTTACACGTGTCGCAGAGGCGTCGTCCACTTCCCTTCACCCTCCCTCCTCTCTATGCTACTAGCAAGCGGTGAGATCTGTTGAGCGCAAAGGTTTCACGAGATATAGAAAAATGCAGTTCGACTAAATTCTGAAAACACGCACCACGAAGGAAGTAGCTGACGAGAGTAAGCTAGGGGCATGGTACTACCCCCCCCGTCAAACCTTCAGGAATCCAAGACACGTGTTTGGAAGGCATTATTCTGCATCCAACCCCTCACCCCCCTCCACAGCCAGCTCACAAGGCAACACATGCCGACAATTAAGAGTGGAGGCTGGCGAGCATAAAAACCCCTTTTCGAGAGAAGTGGGAGATCAGTTCATTAGTACGGCGCAGAGAGGTCGGACAGTTAATTATTTCCGCCCAGAGTGAAGAGGTCAGTTGATTATTACCGCACAGAGAGTCAGTCAGTCGGTCGAGAGGCCAGGAGATCGGACTCCCGGCCACAACAGTACCTCAGTACAGCAGTACGTCAGTAGGCACGATAAGACAGTTCATTATCACCGCGCCGAGGGAAGAGTTGCGTCAAGGAATCGCGAGAAGACGTGAGCAAGAGTCCGAACCGCAGTCCAGGGAGACGGCAGCACCCGTGGGCCTTATTCCAAGGCCTACCACTTCGCCGGAGCTCATCCCCAGATGACAGCCTACCAACACTCACCGCTGAATTAAGTATAAAAATCGGCGCCCAGAGAAGCCCCACTCAACCACGAAGTCGCCCAGTGAATACGAGTAGTCAAATTAGGTACCACACCTCGGAAGTGCTGATGTATGTAGTTCTTGTGTAAACTCCAGACAATATATTCGTCCTTCAAAATGAAACAGCAACCGACTACATTATTGCAAACCCCTTAACCTTCAGGCATCATATAGTCTGTGCCTGGGGGCATTAACAACGACACTATAAGCCACACTGTCTTCCACAGTGGCGGTATAGCGTCAACTTTTATAACGCACTCTGAACACCGCGACTTCATCTGCCCGGTATTTCAATATTTGTAATTGAAAAATTGAAAATAAGGATTTTTTTCTTTCTTTTAATTGTGAGTTTGCCAGCTAGAAATTTTGTGTGACGTGTTGAAATTATTTAACTTTTTCCCACCGCATCTAGGTTCGTCAGTGATTAGTGTGCAACATATAGCTTTAGCGCACAACTGCGCCCCCCCCCCCTTCCCCCGTCAGTATCAGTTTTTTTAATTTGTTTTCAAGCATTTGTGCAGCAGTTCTTCTGAAACAGAAAGCAACGTAGTCTTTCATCAACTTTAATAGACGCTGAGGGCTCTATTAAAAACGTATTTGCCTTGCACTTTTGCCCCCCCCCCCCCNTTGTTTTTTATACATTAGCATTTGTAGAATTGAGAAATAAGATTCACTGCGATATCACGTCGGACTCAAGAGATACTGAAAATTCCTTTTCACTCTCGTTAGTGTTGAATGTCGAAAATAGTTTAATTCGTTTTTAGCAAATAAATTATTTCTAGTGTCTTGAAAGGCCTAAATATGCAATTCTCCCTATAAAAAAAAACACACACATTTGCTACGGGCAAATCTTTTCTGCACTGTGAAATGCCTGAATAAAAACTTCTGCGATAAGTTGAGCGTGTTTTGTACGTTGTGTGAAGATGGCACGTATTGTGAGTGAAATACGACCCGAGCTAGCGAAGTTACGTAAGCCTGCAAGCTCAGCGTGTAACTTCTCCAAACTGGTCGACCTCTCGACCTTGGTTCGGCTTCGAAACACTGCGACGCGTAACGATAAAGTTCAGGCAGAGTTCACTTAGTAGGCCTAATTCCTCATTTTGTTATTTGCGATTCTGTGTTTAAATGCGTTTGCAGCCGGCAGTTACTTGCTTCGTACTTGTGCACGACGCAGTTGCAGCCGTGCCTAAAATATTGAAATATTAATTTGAAGAACGCCGATACTTTGTTTAAGAATATATTTGTACTTAACACACACCGGAATGCTTAAAATTACGCTGTCTTAGAAAATCACAAACAGAGTACTAGTAGTTTTAAAGGAAAGGAAATACAATTGACACAACCCAACTTCTGCAGTTACTTACGACTTAATACGTTTTTATCAGAACACACAAGACTCAATTTCATAATATGTTAATTACGCACCCATCCGTGCAGTTTTATGGTTAAAACCACTACTATAACGTGATTTTGGCAATTTCTTAGCATACGCTGGTGGCTGGGCACTTTGTAAATTTTGTTTCGTAACCAGATACCAAAGTACGAAGTACATTATAATTCGTGTGTACGAAATGTGGTCACGCATCCGGTTTGTTTACAGAATCTGCCAACTAGGGCTCGTCTTCAGTGTCCTTCATATGACGCCGCGAACAAATGAAGCAGCAGGCAGAATCGTCGAGGTGGATGTCACTTCTCTGGAGGAAAAACACGTTGGAAACTTGCACGTTTGGCCAGAGAAAGAAGAATATGCGTGGTAGAGAAGGGGGTAGGCGGAATATCCCATGGGAAGGGTTGGACCCTCGTGGATAATTCGGTTGAATGGTGACTTTTAACTGTTGGAGCCAGCCGCTCGCGTCCAAAATCTGCAGTGTACAACGGACGCGATGGAGACAGGGCAGGTTTTCTCGAGGTACTTCCTTCAAAACAAAAAATTCACAGCTCGATTCCTGGGTAAGCCACGGGTGTGTGTCGTTTTTAATTTATGCCCACGTAAATAGTACGTTGGCAGTCAATCTAACAACCTCCAGGCATAAAGCGATGTTGGTAAAAAGCAACAGTAAATCAAGTTTGTTGCGCGCTAATTGAATGCCATTCTGGGAAATTCGACCAAAAAATTGCAAAACAACTCTTCAAAAGCTACAGACGTAACCATTTTGAAAAGAGTGATGGATTTCTACGCAGCTATTGATCTGTAGATTTGTAGTTTCTAGCGTGATCGTACTGAATGTTTTTTTTTTTCCAGTATTACTTGCTTCAGAATTTCTGCATTCATCTGGCAACAACCAACACAAACAGCGGTGGTATCAAAATATGTCTCGTAGCGTTTTAGTATCTGGAATTCTGCCAATAAGAAGGCGTACATACAGTGCACGGGTTCTTCCGGCCGGCCAGAACAATAATTTAAATAAGAGAAATTCGAAAAAAGAATGTTACTATTTTAAAAATAATTAATAGATAAGAAAAATAAATAGGTAGAAATTCGGGAACTTCCAGTTGGTGACTAACGTGGAGGAGGGGCAAACACTACTGCCCGCCTTACAAGCGCCCAGCGAGGGACACCCTACTACTAAAGAAGCTCTTCACAAGTGGTTCTTCAAGGGACGTGACTTTCGGGGACGATCCATCATACGACTCGCGATTTCAAATATTTAATAATTATCCCTGTAATGGCGAGAGGTGGGAACAGGGCCGATTATTTACTGTTATGTTCCGGCCAGAACAGAACAGAACAGTAAACCAGCTCCACTTCGTCAGCCTCCCCATCCATGCTGACCCAGCCTGAGGCCGGAACAACGTGCAGATTTACGTCTACACGTCAAGCACGGGCTGAGGTTCAAACACACGACTTTGCTGGTTAGAGACAAAATATTATCGAGTTACTCTTAACAAAACGGTTCTTAACGGGGTTACCTCAAAAACCAAATAATATCTCACTTTGGAATTTATCATTGTCGGGGGATATTGTTTTTTTTCTCCAAATTTAAAAATATATGTTATTTAAATTAAAACGAAATTCTAAAATGACAAGATGAAATAAATCACGTTAGTCAATCTCCTATACTTTATAACTTCACTCAAATGATTACAAATAAGAGAAACTTAATAAACTGCAGCGGAGTTTGACTGTGATGTAAAAAGGCGAAGACTGCAGTCACCACTGCATGATACGCATCTTAAGCTATTGCAGTCAGTCACTTTGTACGTCACGTCCTGGCCCTGTGCCAACTGTAGTCTCGTGTCCAGAGCAGTACATCGTGGCCCAGTCCAACAAATTCAATATTTGGCACGAATTTCAAGAAGTGAAACTCGGAAATTAAAAGTAAATATTTTACAAATATGCTAATTCTTGCGTTTACGGACATTGAGAAACAGAAAGAAAACGGGATAACTTCAGTGTTTTAAAATGTTTACCTAACGCTTTTAATTCGACGTCAAAACATGGAACTACATTCCGTCCGTCGTTACCGACTTTACTGGGCGCAATCCAGGCGGTGTGCCCGTTAAAATATACGCAGGTAAGGGAAGAGACATTTTTTCAAAGGTTGATTTGTAAAGTGCTCAGTTAATCGTGAGCAGCCTTTATCGCCTTGCAGTGCCATTTGTTCAAAGGATTTGTCTTATGTGACTAACGGATTGACTGGTGACTTCTTTACTTCGGNTACGCCCCTGCAGGTGTCTCTTACAAACCCTGCGACACACGCCTACTACTGACGTCATTGTCTGCGGAGTCGTCGCAGATGATTGTTGTTCGTCACTGAGTGGACAGTAGTGTGCTGAAGAAAACACACTACGGCCCCCAAGTGCTGCTTTCCTTGCCGATTCCTTAGCAACAACGTTCCAGCAAGATAACACCGAGGAAATAGTTTGTTTTAGTACACAAAGTACTTGTTTGTATACGGCAAAACAAACAGGTAGACGTTATAACAAAAATATTTTGTTGACTAAACAAAATCTGAAATGCAACACAACTGATTTTGTTCACCTAACAAAATATGTATTTGAACTGACCAAACCTTCTATTGAGTCAACAAAATATTTGGTTAAATCAACTACGTATATACATTGGTCCTGGTCATATGCAAACAAATACACTCGTTTCTCTCAGCAAATGCTCGCCCACCACAGCTCTAGTACCTTGCTATCCCCCTCCCTCTTTTCCAGAGCGACAGAGGTAAAGCAGTGGTTTATCTTAGGGCTCGCATTCGAGAGGACATGGTTGGAATCCTGGTCCGCTCATCTTGATTTTGGTTTTCCATGACTTCCTGAAATCACTGCAGGCGAATGCGGGGATGGTTCCTTATTACGACAGGCCACTGCCGATTCCTTCTTCGTTCCTGCATCCCTGAGCAACTTGCTCCGTCTCTAATGACCTCGCTATCGACGAGACGTTAGGCCCTACAAACCCCTACCCCCAGAAATTGTTAAAGTAATTTTTCTACACTTCCTTGGCCTGCTCATTCACCTGATTAGTCGTGCATCGTTCATTTGTGAGACCAAATGGGACGCCGGCTTCCTTGTTCTTCCATGTCCACGTGTTTGTGATTTGGGCAACTCTGCCATAGTTATAACATAACGCTGTTGCTCTGATTCCATGTGCGATCGTATAGGTGCATGCATCCTGACACGAGGTGTTCGATGAGGGTACTATTGGTGACGTTCATATATGTCGCATAGATGAGGGGGGGGGGTTATTGATATCCATAGGTTCAGGATCTGAAATAGCTCCGAAAATACACTCTAGTAGTTAGAAATAGTCGGTTCTGGGACAACTGCTACTGGCTGGAGAGCCAAGGAGCCGGCGGATGACGTCATTTTTCCCTTTCCCCCCCCCCCAAAAACGTCAAAATTTCCCGAATTTCTTTCAAAATGTCTCTAATTTCCCTTAAAATTTTCTAAAATTTTGGATCTCATGTACAATCCGGATGGAGCCGGCTGAAAATTGTGCAATGTCAGCCGGAATGTGCAAGCAGGTACGCGAGGCTCCCGGAGCCGGAGTCTAGGGAAAGAGCGTGGAAGCGTCAAATTTTCTAAATTTTTCAAAAATTTTATATTTTTCAAAAATTTTCAAAACTAATTTTTTTAAATTTATATTTTATTTTCCAAAATTGAAATTTGTAAATTCCCCTTGCATTCCGTTTCTATGGCGGCCATTTTGTCAGCCAGTGTGTACATGTAATTCTTACTAAGTTCTAGTGTAAAATATCTTTAGCGAAAGGTTGCTTTTTGGTACACAGATAACTTTTTCCAATTCATACCACATATAGAAACAACCATACACTACATCCATGTCCTCATAAGCTCACAAAAATATGTTATTTTAATTTTACTTCTAAGAAACTAGTCTTTTTTGGAGGTTTTATCCACCCTAACTTCTTCCAATTATTAAAAAATATGCATCTTTGTATGGTCACATTCCAGAGTTCAAAGACCTCTTAAGTGCACCATTTTCGTTGGAACTTAACCACTAATCCTGGACAGAGTTGACCATTCCAAAATACGAAAAATGCTACGATTTGTTTGTTAACTGGTAATAACTCAAATTCTTTCTAGCCTACTTTCAGAAGGAAAGAAATGCTTATGAGCTCACTTTCCTGTCTGTATGTGCATATGTGTGTGTGTCCCCTCCTCCCTTTATTACTATTTTTGAATGTGTAAACCGAATTTCACCACGTTTGGTACACATAGAGTACTTAGTAAGGACACCTGACTTTTATCGTTTTCAACCACGCCGGGCACAAGTTTTCAAAATGGCGGTCATTAAAAAATTTAGGGTCATACTTATGTTATATCTCGGGAACAATTCAACCGATTAAAATCAAATTTTGTATGTTAGCAGCGCATCCTGTAAGCACTGAATTTAGACACTGATATTGTTGCCGGTCCACCATTTTGTAAAATAGCACCACATGAAAATATATAGATTTTACGCTATATCTCGAAAACTACTCAACCAATCCTCACATAATTTGGCACGTAAGTAATACTTTGGTATGTCACATAAAAGTATGTGGTTCAAATCAAAATGGTGGTCATACAAATATTTTGATTTGTATAACTACCATACCATTCAACCAATTTCAACCAAATTTTGTATGCTGACCGCAAATATTATGATAATCATATATGTCAAGAAAAAACCACTTTCATAAGCCATTTTGTAAGCTAGTGCCACATGAATTAATTAAGTTTTAATGTCATCTCGGGAACAATTGACCGATTCCTACCAAATTTGGCAAACAAGTAGTACTGCAGTATATGATGTATACAGGCATGTTTAAAATTGTTTAAAATATGTTAGCCACATTTTCGAAATGGCATCCATAAAGCAACATTGTTGAAACCATGTAATCAATTCCAATCAATTCCAGCTTATCTTTGTATGCCGGGAGTATATACAGTGGTGAAAAATGAAAAGTGAACACCACTAATGCGGTGATGTAGAAACACCATATGTGTATGGGACAGTGATAGAGGGCCCACTGTTGCACCCAAGGTGTCAACTAGGACCATCACCAACCGTTTGCTGGACGCTGGGCTAAGATAAAGGGTGCCGCCGCTCGCCAGGCTTCCTCTCACACCTCAACACTGTGCAGCCCACCTCGGATAGTGTCGCGAACTACGCAACTGGAGGGATGAATGTCGCTGAGTTGTGTTTAGTGATGAGAGTAGATTCTGCCTTGGCACCAGTGACTGTCATTTGCGAGTGCGGTGTCGACCAGGAGAGCGGCAAAACCCAGAGTGTATACGGCAGCGACATACAGGACCAACTCCTGGCCTCATGGACTGGGGATCAATAGCTTACAATGACTGTACGCTTCTGGTGTTTGTTGAGGGAACACTGAACAGTGAGCGCTACATCCAGAACATCATACAGCCCATTTTGTTGTCGTTCCTACAATGCCAAGGAGATGTCCTCTTCCAGCAGGACAATTCCCGTGCGCACACGTCTCGTGTTACCCAATGCGCTCTATAAGGTGTTCCGTCAACTCCCCTGGCCAGCACAATTACCCGACCTGTCCTCCATTGAACACGTGTGGGACATGGTGGGACGGCGTTTGGTGCGGTCTGCAACACTGGCAACAAACCTCCACCAATTGCAACAACAGGTTGAATTAGCATGGAACACAATTCCACAAGATGACATCCGACACCTTTATAATTGTCTCTACGCACGACTGCAGGACTGCACATGATACTGACGTTGTTCAAGACACTCTGTACCCTCTGTCCATAGATGTACGAGACCCTGTGATCATTATCATATACAGTGTACAACGTGTACAATTATTCAATAAAACCTTCTTCCATGTGGGACCATTGCATTCGGGTGTTCATTTTCCTTTTTCCACCAGTGTATTACAACCATCAAATGTGTCTGCATGGAGATTTTTTATGTCATATCTCGGGAAACAATTGACCGATTCCTACCAAATATAGCAAACCAGTGGTAAGGTGGCAGGTGATGTAAACTAGTAGGTTATAGATATGTCCAACACATTTTAAAAATGGTGGCTACATAGCTATTTTAGTTTTGTATCCTATATCATTAAAACCATGTAATTAATTCAAACATAACTTTATATATGCTAGCAGTATCTATTATAACCATAAAATTTGTCTATACAGAACCTCATTTCTTGCTATTTTGGGAATAGCCTCACATAAAAAAAAGTTTTCATGAAATATCACAGAAAACTATTAACCAATTTCCACCAGATTTGGTGAAGAAGTTGTATTGTGGTAGACCATATTAATTTGTATGTTTTAATTGTGCCAGACACTTATGTTCAGAATTATGGCTATAATAACACTTAAGCTTCTACGAAACTGTGTATCCAATTTTAAATTAACTTTGTATACTGTAACTATGACAATCGTCAGATGTGGTAATACATAAGCTTTTTGTCCTCCATTTATGAAGATCATCAATTGAAAAAATGAAGTTTTTATGTCATATCTTGAGTTGAGTTGGGTTGAGAGGTTTGGGCGTCTCTTTCCTTTAACAATGACGTCTTGAGAGCCGATGTCATATCTCTAGGACCAGTCAACCGATTCCCACTAAATTTTTCATGCAAGTAGTGCTACAGTAGGTTATGTAAACTAAAAGGGGTTATGTGTGGCAGATCATTTTTTAATGGTGTTAATATAAATAATTTATATTATATGTTGTATCTTTGAAACAACTTAAAATTCAACCAAATTGTATGCTAACAGAATTCATTGGAAGTATCAATTGTGCATACAGAGATCATCTTTAGCTGGCTTTTTGCACGAAAAATGCCAGGTGAGAAAATTGAACATTTTGTCCTATTTCCAGAACTATTCAACCAATTTATATAAATGTTGCACACCAGCAGTGTTACAGAAGGCTATGTAAATTTACTTTATTTAAGTAGGGTCAGGCGTTTATTTCCAAAATTGCGGCCATATGAATATTTTGATAAGTGTGGCATATCTATTTAACAATTTAACCAAATTCACCCAAAATTTTTATGCTGACAGTATCTATTAGACGTATCATATAGAGAAGCTCTTTTTAAGGCAATTTTGTAGTTTGCACTGATTAAGAAAATACGGTTTTTATGCCATATATCGGGGACCAATCAACCGGTTTCCACCAATTTCTTTACACAAAGTATCACTACAGTAGGCCATAAAAACTTACTTGTTCTAAGTGGCACAGATACTAATTTTCTAAATGATAGCCATGTAAATAGTTCAGGTTAGTGAACTGTATCATTCAAAACATTAGACTGATATCATCAGAAGTTGATGTTCCGAATCCTACCCACACGATGCAGTTGATTACACGCTAGCTTATTTTTACGAGGTTTTTCTAGGTTCGAGTCCCACGTAAGGCACGCGTGTATTTACAAATGTCACAGTACTGTTGGATATGTTTATGGTTTCATCTGTAGTGATATTGCTGTCAACGAGACGTCAAAACCTACCTACCATCAACACTTTTACGAACTTCATTAAAATTATTTGCACCCATGTAGAGGAAAGCAGGCTCAGTAGTTATATCAGTAACTTCTTGTTTATGCTATGGTTCTTAGAAGTACATCTGTGTATTAGCTGGATGTGATTCTTTGAAGTACATCCGTGTATTAGCTGGATGTGATTCTTGGAAGTACATCCGTGTATTAGCTGGATCATCTGCATCTTCTTCACTAGTTTCTGGTGTACAGTCTTTTTTTTTCTAGTTTTCTCCTTGACAAACCATGTGGTTCATCAAGGTCATCACAAAAAGTTGAGTAATCTTAATAAATCAGGGCTCACCAATTGGCTGAATACCAACTTCTACATACTCTTCCCTGCAAGAAAATATATTTTTTTCATGTTTTCCACCCATAACAGGACATTAAACAGTTATTTTTGCTTCGCAAGACATAATATTTATTCTTTCACTTGACCGCTTACAAAATATCAGTACTTTTTCCATGCAATTTTCAATGGACAAAAGAGTGCGTCTACAGACTGAGGTAAATGTAGGTAAACAGTTTGGTGGTAGAAATACAATGTGGATCTTCTCTTCATGGCACTTCTGAAAGATCAGGATGTTTACAAGAGTAGTCAAGTTGTGTATAATACTAAACCTTTTCTTTTTTTCTCTTTCCTTTTCCTTCTGAGAAGAGAGTTGTTTCAACCAGTTGTACGCAGCTACATCTACACAGTGTGATTATATCTGAAACAGAAAGGGACACCTTCCATCTACACAGTTCATAATTGCCCTGATTTGTAGACCACATAGAGTGGCAAAATTATGTGCTTGATTTTGAAAAGTTTTTTTTCTGGGAGTTTGACACAATGGTAACCTACAATGTTTTCTTTTTCCTGGGTCATCAATCAAATTTGTTTCACCCTAATTCCAAATATTGGTTGCTTGAACATCATGCATAATTCCTTAGTTCAGTCTCATCATGGCATGATGTGCGAGTATATCCAGGTACGACTTTTGTGAAACATTAGTCGTTGTGGTTAGCGGAAACCTAAAATCAATTGTGGCTTCGATGTACAATACACAATTCTTCTCGTCTTTGGAAATAAAAGTTGTTTACTTTGTGATTTTTGGTGCTTTNGTTGTGGTTAGCGGAAACCTAAAATCAATCGTGGCTTCGATGTACAATACACAATTCTTCTCGTCTTTGGAAATAAAAGTTGTTTACTTTGTGATTTTTGGTGCTTTCCTATCAGTTTGTTCAAGATAGTGCATTGAAAAATTCTGAATTTATTAGCAGCTTCAAGGTGGAATAGTGTGCCACTCCTGAAAGTTTTCTAGCGCTATTGAAGCTGCTGGACTCTCAACTTACACTTGAATTACATGGACCATTTATGGAATGAAAGAATTCACAATATTGATTTCTTTATTTTTCTTCTTTGTTTAAATAACTAGAAGTTCTGCCACATCTATACTAAAGGATGTTTCAGGTTCCAAAGAGTGAGACTTTCCTTTATACCTACAACAGTTTACATTAAAACCTCCAAAAGATAACAAAAACAATTTGAACACCAGTTATCACACTGCATTAAATCATAAAATGTATTTACACCATATTAAACGTATCTGGAACATTTACAAAACTGCTCTGATGGTGCTAACAAAACATCTATCACCATAACGACTATCGAGTTACCAATTATTGGCAATGTAACAGGTTTCTGTTACGTCTGCATTTATGCTGACAAAATAATATCTCTGAACAGTGCAAATTCTTGCCAATAACATGCATGCTTGCATGGGAAAAATAGCGCAAATTAAGCACAACACATAGGAAATCACATAGTACTGTACATTTATTATTAAAATGTGGGACTACTTTGCTCCACTTTACGGCCGGTGTGAAGTAGACCTATGTATACCCAAAATTCGCAAAAGAATGAAAAGTAACAAATAAAAGATACATGTACAATAAAATATTACTCATTTTATATCACTGATAAATATAACTTCAAAAAGAAAACAGCTTCCCTATTTTGTTCCCTATTTACAATGAAATAGGATCAACAGAAATCTCCAAGATGGTGTTATTTTGTACGCCATAAGGTGCTACATATGTTTTCAGCCTAGAAGAAATCAATAGCACTTACCAGAATGCCTGCTATAGAAACATTTTTTAAAGCAAAGTAGCCCCCAAAAATAACAAGGTAAATGCAGTTTACAATAGTCATTATTAACATGAAACCCCTGTATCTGTGGAAATTCTTGACAATATATCTACTACATAAGTGATTACAAAATGACATTCTCCCCACACATCACACATTCTAAATAGTCTAAACTAACCACCTGGCGTGTTCCTATTGTACTCTGATAACGTATTAGGCAACATTTTTTTGATATTCGTAGTCATTGACTGTTGTTATTGATCGACATGGTCTGTTGGTCTTGCTGGGGGTTCAGTCGGCTACTGATCGTCATACCAGGGAGTGGCTGTGCTCTGCCATGTTACAAGAATCCATCTTTTAGGGTCAAATACATCCGACTTGGTTTTTCGCATTAGGTACGTAAATTTATCCACAATGGTTTACTTATGTTTTTTTGGATGTTTCCCGATTTTGTCTTGCTTTTTTTGAGTTCAATGTCTTTGGGGTCAGGGTCAGTGTCATCAACATCAGATATGGGTGTTGGTGTCAGTGACATAATATATTCCTACATATATATGTTTTTCTTGAGATTTTTAAATTTATGTCTCAGTGTTTTGAGTGTCACGTCATTGGAGCAATGTCAAGGTCATCAATAACAATATGGTGGTCATTCTCATCAATTTACTTTTTCATTTAATTTCAGTATTGTTTCAATTTTTTGCAAATTATCTTGAATTTTGATGATTGGGAGGTGGTGAGTGGTACAGTTTGTTGGTTAGAGCTAATTTTTTGTCGATATTTTGCGATTGTTTTATATTTTTTATGACTGGAAGGGTGTTGGCGAGAAGTTGGGGGTGTTGGTTAGGGTGGTGTGGTGAACAGGAGGTAGGGTGGTGTAATGTTATGTTCCTCGATTTTAGTATATTTTGGGGTGCAGGGGCGGCGGGTGGCGGGTCAGGGCGGCGATGGTGAGGGAATAAGTGAGGGAGGTGTGGTGGGTGGGAGAGGGGTAAGGGTAGGGTTATAATTAGTTATATTTTTTATGAATTACTTTTATACTATTTTTTATTACAATAATTTTCAGTACATTAATTTCTATTTCAATTTTATATTAAAATAAATTTTACGGTAATGGGTTGCCGAGGGGTTTGAGGGGGGAGACGAACATCCAACATGGCCACCGGCCACGAGCCCTGCCTGAGACGTCAACCACGGTGGTGGACGAATCCTACCTCCTACTCCGCAACTCCTGCCTCCGAACGAAGATAAGTACACTACTATTAACATTTAATATGATATTGTGATATGGGAAAGAATGTAATGTACTGTGTGTTCTATTGGTTGTATTGCAGAAGTGTTAGCTACATCTTTGTAATTTTCATAATAATATAGTTAAATAATGTCCGTTGTACATACTTTCTGAGACTAATATGGCAGGTTATTTGTTTTCAATATATTAAGTTGCCACTCACTGACTGTCAGAAAGTGGCCTTCTTATATGAAATGAACTTTATCTGTCCCCACTCTTGAGACCTCTAATAATTTAAGGAATTTTTTGAAAAAAATTATTTGTTACAAGTAAACTTAAAATAACTACTCATGACCCTGTTATAACAAACAACTTTATGCAAGACGTACCAGCTTTGGCATTCATTAACCCAATGGGTTTGATCAAGTTCTCATTTTAAATTAGGGGTTAATACAATAATAAAACCAATTTCCTTATTTATTCATTAATAACAAACTCGAACTACCAAATGATAAACTAAAACAGTCAGTATGTTACTAGATTAGCTCACAATGTTATGCCCCAGATTTCATTACGGGCTACCTGGAAAGTGTATTTCGTGTCTTAAGAAGTAATCCCAAACAGACTTGTCCTTTTCTGCCCCGTTCACGGATCTGTTTGCCCTAAACCAAGGTCAGATAGGGAAATGTGTATCACTGCATCCCCTCCTCCAGTCAGACTGACTCTGTAGAGAGGCTTGACAAAGCCCTAGCACCTCAACTTCTTACCCCACCTTATACTTAGAGGGATACTGGCTGTGGTTCTATCCATCTGTATGGTAGGGTGGCTGTAACAAACCTCCCTGGGACTGACATACAGTAAAATCACATTACAAAGTACTTCATTTTAAAGCATATCTTTAACAAAATCCCTGGCAGATGTGATATTGTTATAAACTTGTTCAGTATAAAGTATTTTTCAGTATTACTACTTAGCATAAAATTTAAAGTCCATTTGCGAACTTTGTATCAAAATTTCACTGTACTGTACATCTGGGTGAGGGATGTTAGAAACTTGTAACTGTCCACTGCTACAACTGGGCTTCTGATAGACAGTCTGTGTAGTGTTGCTTTCAATGTCCGTCGCCTCAATTTTGTCTATTCAGTACAGTGAAACCTCGTTGTAGAGTTCCAGTTTATGACGATTTCCCGTTTCAGTCGTTTTTTTTGGATGGTCCCAACAAATATTCTATATAAACAATGTTAAAAAAATCTGCATGCTATGACACTTAAATCATTAATTTACCCGCATCCATCGATCAGATATTCTGTCCGAAAACCAAAATATACTCGGAACAATTGTTTATCTGTGAAATAACTATCTTAAAACTGGTACTACCTAAATTCAGTAGCGCCAAGAGCAGGTAAACAGACACGCCCTAACCTCAAATGCAAGTGTACACAACTAGTTGTCGTGAAACGTTGCAATTGTTAACAACCACGTAATTTATTTTTGATAATTCAATCACTGTGTTTGTTTTAAATTACTCACGTCGAAAAACAGGTAAAACATCATAATTGCAGGCACTTCTTTGTTTCAAGTCAGCACACGAAAATTTGTGCAAATAAATCACGTACGTATGTAAATGTATCCTCCAAGAGTGTATGTTGAAGAAGAATGTGACGAACTCTGAAATTATTTGGTGCATTTGTACCATCATGCAACACCAGTCTATCCGTGGAGGTACATCGAGTGTACCACTATTTCAGTTAATGTTTCCAGATTCAGAAATAGCTTCAAAAATACAGTTTCTGAGGGCAAAGTTGGCTTATACAGTACTGTATGATAATGCTTCATATTTTCACCAGAAACTTTGTCAAGCTGTGCAGTATCTGCAAGTACTTTGTTTTGGGGTTTGATGAATCATTGAATAAGAGTTCACAAAAGGGACAAATGCATATCAACATTAGGTTTCGCCACAGATGAGGAATTGAAGTCACTCCACAACTAAAGTCAGTCTGAACTATGGACAGGCCTATCTCAACTTGCCTTTGAAAACGGTCAGGGTAAAAACACGATTTTGCCTGGAAAAGTCAAGGAATTTCGAAAGTGAACTTCAGTGGCCACCCTGCATCATACATGAGACAGTAGAGGTCATCATATGCCAAGCAGCACAATGGATACCCTGTCTCCTGCCAATCACACTTCCAGTTACAAAACTTACAAGTCACGGATATGGAAAGCCCAGCATGAAGAATGCAAACGTAGTGACAGCCCAAATATATTACAAAATAATTTACTTGTAAATAATTAATCTTTTAACCTACTGGGAGTTGGTTTAATGTTGTACTCTTGTAATAGCGGTTGATTATTTTGAAGGTAGACAGAAATGTTTCAAGGTTCCCAATCTCCCATACAGTAAGTTAAACATCTCAGTAATATGTTTAATTATTTTATTAAAAAATCTCCTCTGTTTACTTTTCCATAAGATTATAAAGCACTGCTAAAACTTTTCTTAGAACAGCTATGGTTACAAAGAGCCGATGGTATGCAATATCTCATACGCTAGCTAACCAATCACGAGTACACGAGGTAAGCATGGGAGGCAACCACTGCCCCAATCGAAGCCGTGTTTGCACAATCCCAAAAAAAAACATGATGCACGTGTCTTGTAGTTAGTATATTTTCTGCATACTTAGGCGTATGGGACTGCTCTACGAGATGCACTTAGCTCCCATCCTAACCTTGGACCTACGACTCTCCTTTTAGCTTTAGGATAAGTTAGTAAAAAAATGTCTAGGAGAATAAAGAGGAATTGAAAATTACATTCTTTGAAGCAATAAAACATACTGACAACAGCATTAGTTGTGAACTTAAAATAAATTGAAAATATATAATACTTAAGAAAAACAGACTAAGCATCAGAACCATCTCCTGCTGCTTCCAGCATGCTGCTATCTCTCTCTCTCTCTCCACTACTACCTCCACTACTATTCGTACAAAGAAATACCGTAAGCGTCATCAGAATTGAAATGTATGATGCAGCATTTCTNCTACATCATCTTCCTGAGCAGCCTTCGCCTTCCCACTCCCTGGACATGGCAGTTTCATCTCATTCTTGGCTTCTTTATGATCTCATTTACTGTAGGTTTTGCACTCTCGCTCTTCCTCGTACAACTTCATTCATAAGATTTTCTTACCTTGTAACTGCCAACAACCTCCTCACCGACAAGAGAGTTTAAAACTCTATCACAATATAGTAACTGTTCCAATCCTACGAAGACTGCTCATACGTAACTGTTAGATGATTAACACATCTACCGAACATCTGTATCAGGAATATAGAGTTGTTACGATGCAGTAAGTTTTGCTGATATGTTGCTTTCAGAGTTTTGGCTGGGGATTCTTACAAAAAATAACAGAAAAAGTTGGGTGGAGAGGAGATATATTGCGCATAATTCTAAACTTACAGTGTATATAGTTAAAACAAGTAAGGGCTGGAAGATGATGACAAAAAGCTTAATTTAAAGGTTAACAACACATATGTGAAAAATAATTGACATTTTTACAAAAGATAAAGCCTTTATTCTAAAACATAATTACAAAGAAATTGCATTTATTGTAATACATTAACAAAAAATTACAAACATAGTATCAACACTGGACTTTTGTTTTTACTATCTTTATTACAACACATTAGCAACAACTGTTGTAACATTGCAATTTTTAGGATTATGTTTAAGATTAGTCATAGATTTTTTTAAAATTATATATGATTACAGAGTACTTGCTTATGTTGTCACTTTCCTTTATATCATTTCCAAAAAACTTTTCATATGAGTTAACATTATAATCTTGGGTTATTTTAATAGTTTATTGACAATCATGTGAGCATATTTTCCATTTGTTTCTAGACAATATTCAGTACTTATATTTTATTGGTTATTTTTCATTTCTTTCCTAGAGATTAAACAAAAGTACTAAATAAAACTATCCTAGTTGCCTCTCGTCTCGCCTTTGCTGATTGGTGGAGAGATGTCATGGTCAGACGACAACATAAGTAAGGCAGAAATAAAATAGAACAAATTTTTTCTGACAGAATAATTTTCACCACCTCAAAAGATAGAAGTGTGTCTGGTATAAAGAATTTTTAATAAGATAATTAATAACCAAATAGAGTTTCATATTTAGAAAAATTGCTTTAAGATGTTTTGAACTGTGAATAATTATTAATGAAACATAAATTATATGTAATTTTATTGTATTTGAGAAGAAAATGTAATTTGTTAAAAGTTGTCGGAAAAGAAGAAACAGTAAATAAAAGATTTTAATTACGACTTTATCATTTTAACTGCCAGCGCCCAGTGTGTGAATTGTATTGTGAATTAATTGAAATGTAACACTGTTCCAACTGCACATCATTACAATGACGCCTGTCAATTTTCTCAACTGTACAAATGAGAATGTTTCAGTTCAGTCCAATTAATGAAACGTCCATTCAGTTAGCCTTACTCTGAAACACACAGAGAGCATAGGATATGATATCTTAGTAGAAAACGGGGTTTTCTGAAGTTACAAAAACTTGTAAACAAAAGTCACTACAATTTATTCGTACCAAAAACAGTAAAATCTTATTATAACGTACAAGAATAAAGCATCAACTTTTATACTTGGTAATGAAAGTAGTACCTTTTACTGAAATTCTTATTTTTAAACAATTACAACATGGGCTTCATGAAATTATGGCACAATTAGTCATTTCACTATATAAAATTAATACGTAATTACAAAGAAATCTTTTTTAAAAAGCTAGGATAAAACTGTACTTTCCAAAATATGAAAACGCACAAATTACATCCTGCAAAAAACGTTAATGGTGTGGTTTGCGAAGCAAATAGTACACACTACTTACTTAATGGTGAAGTTTCCTTTGAAAACAATCACATCAGATATTCTTAACAAATAACACTGAAGGAAGTTTATTCAAAATACATTTATCTTTTGAAATAAATTAATATTTCTTCATTTTCCCTGCAAGACGCACTTGAAAATTGACATTGCACTCAGTACAATGTGCACTCTATATTAACATACATTTTTTTGGCGACAAGGGGTACAAAGTTTATGCTTCTGGTAGGGTATAATTTTATTTATAAGACTTCTACCTATTGGGGTTAAGGTTACAAATAGGCCACTAGGCTATCGAAGTACATAAAAAGTCAGAAATTCAAGTACTCGCAGTCTTGTACTTGTCAACAGGCATGCACACAAAGAATGACACATTTTTCACGCAGTTGTGCAATTGCAGCAATGTTTCGCTGGCCTAGGCCAGCTTCATCAGTTGATGAGTTGTAGGACACTGCAATACGAAGGAAGGGCGCTGTTGGTAGTAAACTTAGCGCCCAGGCGGCAAACTAGGGTGTGGCTGGAAGATTCAAGATTTGCTGGTATAGCTGATGAGTATGATTTGAAGCTGTGATCATCTATCTTATGTTGAGGCCCGAGGGCTGTCTGGATTTTGTTATAAATTGATGAGCTAAATCCCTGCGTCTGAATTCTCAGCTATTGCTTGAAGGTGGTAGGGCTCTCACAACTCTGGTAGGTTGTGTGATACTGTATGTGCTACAACTGGTTTGTCTTGCATACTGTGGATGTGACCAGCTATGGCTTGTTTGGTGTCAGCTCTGTGGCCATTCATTCTCTGCCCGAGTGTGCTGGTGGTGAGGCCGATGTACTCTACATTACAGTGTTGGCACTGTAGCTGATAAATCAGATTTTCTGTTGCACAGTTGTAGTTGTCTTGGATGGGGTATGCACGGCTAGTGAGCCTGCTATTGAAAGAAGTTGAGGGTTGGTGGATGGCACAGGAGTCACAGCGTGAGCTATTGCGGGGGTGGAATCCTCTGGGGGCGATAGTCTCATTGGCATTTGTGGTAGGCTGCAGCTTTGGAAGAACCAGTTTGTTGCAGAGGTTAGGTGGCCCTTTGAAGACCAATTTGGGTGGTTTGGAGAGCTGATCTTGTGTTTGTGGTGAGGAAGCCAGAAATCTGTATCCAGAGTGGAGAATGGTTCTGAGTTTACTTAGGCCTTCATGATACGGGACCACCAGAGGTATACGAGAGTTGTTGACCTAGGTTTGTGTTCCGGTATTTTAGATGGCTTGCTGAATCTGTTCGTGGACGAGGTGCCTGGGGTAGCCCCCGTCAAGGAATGCTCTGGCTATTTGTTCACACAGTTTGTTGAGATCACTGTTGGTGGAGCAGTTACGTTTGGTTCTTGTGGCATGACTGTAGGGTAGCAATTTTTTGACATGGTATGGGTGGTAGCTGTCGAAATGTAAGCACTGGAGGTTGTTGGTGGGTTTGTTGTGTACAGCAGTTTGAATTGTGCCATTGTGGACAGTCAGTTCAACATCCAAGAATATGGCATGTGTTTTGGAGTATGACCACGACACTAATCGCCTCCCTGTGTTATTATGTACGGGGAGGGTCATAGGGTCTCAGTTAATGTTACCAGGCATAGACTATAAGGTGCCTTGAAGGTTGGGGGTAACAGGGTAACAATAAGGTAATCACTTGGTGTTTAAATTTTCTGGAATATATTGTCTGGGATTATAATGAATACATAACCGATGTGGTACCTTGAGAGTTGGGGGCCTTAAAGGCTAAATTAACGTGCTTGCTAACTGTTGCAGACGTCTTGGGGAGGGAGGACGCTAGGCGTCTGGAAGGTTTCTTCGAGCGGCGACTTGATACTAAGCTCTGCTTGTAGTTCTGGGTCTGTAGGTGGCAGTTGAGGTCTGGTGCTCCGGATGGCCTTGAAAGGCCCTGGTTTCGGTGATGTCCCTCCACGACTGTGGCTCCCGGTTTGCTTCTCGAGGTACGCCTCCACGACACGCTTCTTCCGGTAATCTCCCGATCCGACTTACTCTCGCGAACTGACTTGATCCAACTGATTCTCCCCATGTCCTGCAAATTGGCTTTTAAACTCTCT